>VYZU01071954.1:69595-81997 GCA_013401355.1 Ceyx cyanopectus
CATGCTGGACTTTTACCTCAGATCCACAGCAGGTGGGTAGGGAAAGTCATCCTTCAAACCATGATTTTAGGATTGTTTTGCAGAGTCTGGGTACAAGTTAGCTGGAAAAAAAAATGAAGTTATATCCATAAACTCTTTTAAGAGGAAACTTCTAGCTTTGTAAGCTCTTTAAAATAATTTTTTTGGGGAATTCTAATGAACACCTTCTTTCTTACTGAGCAGGGTGGAGCTAAGTTGAAAAGTCCAGCATGCAGCTGAAGATACTGAAGAGTGTGTAGGAGCCAGTCTATGACACTGGTTATGCAGCAGCAATTGATGTTCTAGAATAATATCTTGTCTGAGTCATACCAGCATAATCATTGCCTAGGTGTGGAGATTTACAGTAACAATTTGGCTCTTCAAATGATTCAGTGTGGCCCACAGCAAACTACTTATTTTTGCCTTTCAATTTCCTTAGCTATGAAATGGAGATAATTATATTTCTGGAGCTTTATAAACACTTGGGGATCTATAGCTGGAAAGTACATAACCGTGCTAAACAACAATACCAGATTTTTTTTTTTTCCCCTCTAGTTAAGATATAGCCAAGACCGGCATCACCCAGTTTTCATTGTGCAGGGAGTCTACCTGAAGTTAATAGAATAAAAATTGCTCTAGAGTAACTTTGTATGAAATCTGACTTCTTTATCACCTTTATTCTTTTGTTTGTTAAGGACATTTTTCTTTTTTCTTTTTTTTTTATTTTTTTTATTTTTTGACTGATTTTTGAAGTCTCTTATCAAGTCTCTCTACTAGAAGTAAATATACCAGCACTGATGCAACATATGTCTATGAAAATTGTAGGGACTGCTGCTGTGCAAGGTGTGTTTGGAGGAGGAGCAAGCCAACTGGAAACCATACCATTGGCATTAACAGCAGCCACAAATCTGGCTGTAATTTAGGTATACACAGGGACTAGATGTTCCACCATGACAAGGCAGCCATTGCTGGGATAAAACATTAACAGCAAGTTGTGATTTTGAATGTAATTGATAAATAGCATTTTGGGGCAGAATATAATGAAAATAAGAAAAATAGGGAGACAGTAAGTTAATTCTCTTGACTTGCAATTTAGCTGAGACCTTAATGATGATACCTGTGTTTATTCTAATGCACTTACATTATTCCCAAGCCATTCTATACTACCTATACTATCACTATATCACAGGAGCTGCCAATAGCTTAGGGTTCTCCTCTAACTCCTACCCTCTCTTGGCACTTCCCCCTCTCCCAGGCAAAAGCTTGTGCATGATCAACTCATAACTTTGACATTAAAATGATTGCTGTGCAAGGACATTTGCTGTATGGCTCTGACTCCCACCCACCCCTCTGTAGTCATCACCTGCATCTCTCCCAGCCAAACCAGTGTTAGTGAGAAAAGATTATGTGTTAATCAAAGTCTATTACTTTTATATTCACAGCTCTCCTGTCCCCTGGTGTCTGGATGTTACTCTTTGCTAGAATGTCTATATTATATCTGAAGATCGACTGTTGTATAGGATATTTCTGGTTCTAGAAAACTAGTGTCATTGATTTACTGTAGCTTCTCACACTCTTTAAGATAACTTTATTCAGAAAAGAAGTATCTTCCTTACCCAGAAAGGAGAGGAAAATTGAATATGTTTTGATTTAATGCAATTTTCATCATAGAATCATTGAATGGTTTAGGTTGGAAAAGACCTTTAAGATCATCACGTCCAATCATTAACCAAGCCCTGTCATGTCCACCAGTAAACTATGTCCCTTAGTGCCACATCTATACATCTTTTATATACCTCCAAGAATGGTAATTCCACTGCTACCATAGGCAGCCTGTTCCAGTGCTTGATAACCTTTGTGGTGAAGAAAGATTACTTTTTCCTAAAGTCCAATCTAAACCTTCCCAAATGCAACTTGGCCATTTCATCTTCTCCTGTTCTGTGTAACTTGGGGGAAGAGACCATCATCCACCTCCCTGCAACCTCCTTTCAGGCAATTGTAGACAATTATAAGGTCTCCTCTGAGCCTCCTTTTCTTCAGGCTAAACAATCCCTATTCCCTCAGCCACTCCTCATGTAACTTGTTCTCTAGACTCCTTACCAGCTTATGTTTTCCCTTGCATCCAGTAAAGGATGGAGATTCTCCGTAGCCCTCCTTGTGCTGCTAATGTACTTACAGAAACATTTTTAATTGTCTTTTAATGGCAGTAGCCAGGTTAAGTTCCAGTTGGGCTTTGGCTCTTCCGATTTTCTTCCTGCATATTGTCATTCAGCCTGATAGATTTCCTGAGTGGCCTGCCCCTTCTTCCACATTCCATAGACTTTCCTTTGCTTTCTGAGTTCCAGCCAAACTTTCTGTTCAGCCAGGCCAGTCTTCCTCCCTGCCAACTTGTCTGTTGGCTCCTGGGGACAGTGTGCTCCCGTGCCTTTCAGATGTCCTTCTTGATAATACTTGTAATGTTTCTCTGGGTGATTTTGCAGCTCGTTCAGGTTTGTACATCAAGGGTTCAAAAGCAAAGTTGTACCTGTCATATTTACTGACTAACTACTTTTTCTTCTCTTTGTGATGTAACTGTCACAGCATGACACAGACAGGTGAAAAAGAAAAGAGCTGCCTGCATACAAGTAGGACTATCCCTTTTAAAAGCTGGATGTAGTAAGAGAAAACTGTCTGGAGACTACAGTTGGTTTTGGTCTGGGGAATCAATTTGTTTCCTATTACCTTCTGGTAATTTGTTCTGTTTCTTAAGTCGAGCCATGAGCTCAGGGTTAAAAGGCAGGGATATAGGCTCTCTTCTAGGCTGGAAAGTTTCCAGTAACAACTGCAGAATATTTCTGTCTTATCCTGGTGCTTTCATACTGATGACAAAAGATATCAGTTTGCATCAAAACTTTATCTTAGTTAAATTGAGACATCTCTGCTGATACAAATGTTGCTGCAACTTAAACTCGGTAAAAATCCAAAGCAGTTCATGATCTACACCTTACTGATCTCCTTTCTTGTCCTTTTGCTACCAAGATTAAATAGTCCGAGTTCTGCACTTCTTGGAAATGAATTCACGTTTCATTTTGAATCTGAAACATGGGAGAATTAGTCTTTGTTTCCTTTGTTCAGGCCACTGTTTATGGGGCTGTTAATGACAGCTGGGTCTTGGCTATTTAAGCCTTCACTGCACTGCAGGAGTGAGGTGCATGGCAAAAATTATTCTTCCAATTTTGCAACGCTAAAAAAAACCCCAAGGAACAGAAAGTTAGTCTCCTGTTTATAACTGGATCTCTTGGCTTCCAGTACCATTTCACTTTCAAGTCTACAGAAAGGGAAAAATCCTAACTAATAATCCAGTCATCCCTCTGATTTAGTTTCCCCAGCAGCCCAACATGCTGAACTAAACAAGGGTGCTGTGCTGCCAAGCTCTAGTTAAAATCCATATGTTCACCAAAATACCATCACTTATGTCATGCAGGTTCTGAATCATTAGGTATGATGTTCACATTATTACTCACTAAACAGTTTCTTATACTGTTCAGGCCAATGCATATCAAAATTCATGAATTCTGATGGTTACAAAGAGCTTTTAATGATACCTTCAGAAGATGAAATATATAGGTTTCAAAAAGGTATGCGAAAATATGGATATTAGGCATAATAGAGGTAGGAGGAGCACACAAGATCAACAAGCCAGACAAGTTCAGAAACCTTTAGTGATTGTGTAGCGATCTGTAATGAAAATTCAAGTACCTTCTCTTTAATGATCCATTTATCTCTTCAACATGATTTTCTATCATTCTGACTGGCATGGCTCCTGTTTCCCGAGAGTTTATTGCAAATTTGTTTTGTCAAACAAGCCTTTAATACCAGACAGATCAGGCTGTTTCCTCAAGATTTTCTCTGAGCAAATTCCCTTTTCTAAGGGAAACACAGATGAATTATTTTATGTCTAAACAAGTAATACTGATATGATACTTGTGGTGAAGAAGGAGGAGAATTTTCAAGTCTCTAAAATGTGGTGAATTGCTTCTATATCAGGAGGTTAAGTGTATGGAGTCATCACTTTTAACCTATGTTATGTTTTACACAGATCCACGTGGAATCCAAACATGGAGGACAAGATGTCTAAAAGGGCAATGTATTCACCAGTGAAAACCACTAGCTACATCATGTCACACTTGTTCTGCCACAGTGTAGAGTACCACGTAACATGGCAGCAATATACACTTCTGTTGGTTATTCTCTCTTCATGAAGACTGGGCTCTGCTCACAAGTAATTAGTGATAAAACAGGAGGGAATGGCCTCAAGCTGCACCAGGGCAGGTTTAGGCTGGACATCAGAACAAATTTGTCACTGACAGGGTTGTCAGGCATTGGGACAGGCAGTCTGGGGAGGTGGTCGAGTCACCATCCCTGGTTGTGTTTAAAAGCTGGACAGATGCGGTGCTTAGGGATGTGGCTTAGTGGTGGGCTTCCAAGAGTAGGGTTAATGATTGGATTCAATAATCTTAAAAGTCTTTTCCAGCCTAAGTGATTCTATGATATATTGTCTGTTTGGATTTTGGTTTCTCTTTGCACATGGGATGGAATCACTGTGCAATGGCAGCTGCCTTCTGAAACAGTGAGTTAACTTAGTTTTTATTTAAAGAGCCACAGTCAAACTGAAGACTCCTTAGTTTCAATAAGAGTTAATAGCAAAAATAACATGTTATTAAAATTCAGAGTATAGGGGGAAAAAAAGCCCCAACCAACCCCATACTGAAACTCATTAATTCAGTAGAATCTTTTAAATCTAGCTGTCTAGATTACTTGAATCAATATTTACTTAAAACTTACAGACATGTTTCTGTATGTGACATCTTATTACAAATCATCGGAAATTGCCCTAAAACTTGCAGCAGTGATCTCACATACTTTAACTTATGCACAAAGGGAACCCTCTGAGTAGGTGAGATGGGGTGTAAATTCAGAGCCTGCAGGTACTCTGATACCTTTCTGTGCAGTCTTCCTGTGGGAAGACATTGTGAAAGTGGTGCATCACTGCAGAGTAAGAGAGAGCTGTTGCAGAATAGCTAATGACCTTGTAAATTCACACTGTAGTACAAAAACTTCCCTGAACCATTAGTAAGTCATTTTTATTGATTTCAGAATCCCATTAACCTTAAAGGTATTCCTCACACATGGTAGAATCACTCAGGAAGCAAGAGCAAACCCTAAATTTGAGGCTTTGGGTCCTAAAAAGCATTCTCTTAACTCTATCCCTCCTCTCAGCCAGCAGATTCTGAATATTTCTATTCAGAATCTATTACTGTTTCTTATGGTTTACTCTGTAGGTTACTGCCACCATGTCCAAGAGAAACCTGGGTAGCAAAGAGAGTGAACTGATGACACCAAGCTTAGCATCTCTAAGCTTTGTGATGTTGATATATGCTGGAGTATGGGCACGTTGGTGGAGCAATAAGATTTCCTATTCTTCCAGCCTCAGATCCATTCTCCACACTGAAAGTAAATGGGAATTCTGGGAGGAATGTGTAACACTGTATATTTAAAATATACATGCTTTTATTAAGGCCTTGGTTCTTCAAACTGGAATTATGAGCATCTCATACTTACAGGCTACCTCATAACTTTACTATGGAAGTCTAGATGAAAAAAGTCCTCTCTAGAGTGATTTAGATTAATTTGGCAATTCGGTGTTGAGAATTATTTTTTTATTTTTTTTTTGCATTCAACTTGGACTTGTGGTAAGATTTCAGTTTCCAAAGGATATAAATTAGATGTAAATACACCCCCCCCCCATTTCAAGCTTTACCAAAAATTACCACAATCAGAGAAGTCTTCCATCAGATCTGACGCTGACTGTGAGAGTCATTTTGACAGGTTTTAGTTACACTACTGTTGACTTAGATGATGATATACCTGCATAAAGACTGCAGCATTACTTGGGGATAAAGTAATGTCAAATTACCTCAGATCATAAGTGTAACTATAAAAAAACAATAGTAATTGGGACAAGCATTTATTTTGTGAATGTATATTTATCCCCATAATGAGCATGTAACTTTTCTTTCCTTCAATAATACCCTTTCTTCAATTATTTGCAATTTCCCAACATTATGTTTTTATGCCCTGTGCAATAATCCTTAGACATTAGCTTCTTTTCTTTCTCTCACTCAACAAATTGAATAAAAAAAATAATGAGGACAAACATATATAGAGTTACCTGTACCTTTTCCCAGCAAGATGACAAACAGAATTTTATCACATTTCTCTGTTCAGGGAATAGGCAATACCCTTGTAAATTGGGAACCTAATATTGCAGATGGATTAACTGCTATTTGTAAGATTATTCTGAACAATTTCTGTAGTTCATATATCAACAGTAGTGTGTAAAGGAAGCATAAACCATGATCTAGCACTGGACTTGGCTCTAAAGTAGACACACTGAAGTCACTTGTCATTATTTCTGCATGCAGATGCTTTTTACTACATCAAATCTCTCCCTTATTGTCTCTGAAGAAGCTTATGAATCATTTTTACAATTAATAGACTGAAGTCAGAAAATATGGAAAAATGTAAGATGGTGCTCACCATTTGAGCACAAGTTCAAATGACCTAATTTATGACTTTGTGGTGATGTTTATCTTGTGACTCAAGGATTCTACAGATTAATCCAAAAGATGTGATTAAAACAGAAAACGGCCGCAGTGTTTGATTAAGGTAACTCAGACTCAGCAAGTGTGTCATAACTAGAGTCCTTTTAGGCATTGCTTTAACTTTAAGCACCTAGGCTTGTGCTGCAAGATAACTGTGTGTTTATGTCTCTCGACAACTTGCCTGGTTCTGATGCAGGATTTAACAGTCCTTGTACTGCTGATATTGTGCTAGTTATTCTAGAGACTGAATTCAAAGATCTTTTTTAATTGGGTAAAATTGAGCACCGTTTTAAGGTTTGCAGTTTGTCGGAGGTACTTTAAGCTCCACTGAGGTTTCAGGGATCAAAAATCAAGCAAAGACAAAAAGAACAGAAAAGTGAATCAGGTGGGTTATATTAATAAATAATTTAGAGTGCTTAAAACAACAGCATTCACTCATTTTTAATTTAAAGCCTGCTAAATCCTCTTAAAATTCATTTGTATTTGCAATTACTTAAACTGTGAGCTGTGCACTGGAGGGAGTGAAACTATAGATTTCAAGTACACAGCTGGAGGTAATATATAAATTCAATTGATCAGTCTGGCAGAGAATTGATGCCACAATTTGTACCCAGTGGCACTTTCTCTTTCTTACCCGACTGGCTTAGAACATTATCAGAAAGTCAATATGATACGCCAATATAGTGATATACTCGCAGTTATAAGCCCCTTGTTTAGATTAAACCCTAGGTGCTCACCATGTGGATTGTAATGGACAGACAGCCTGACTCCAGCCCACCATTCTGAAAGCACTCCACTCGACCTCACTCCCAGGTTTCATATGGTTTTCCGTGGCCCCAGCAGCCAGCCAAACCAGTTAGAGAGGATGTCTGTCTCTGCAAGGCAGTGCAGTGGGCAGGGAGCAGGGTGTTTGCAATGCTCCAGTCTGGCTGCAGTCCCTCTCTAGCAGCTGCCTGTCTCTGACAGGCTTTGCACTCATTGTGATCAGGTTTCCTTTATAACTCTTCTTTAGGCTCATGTTTTGGTTCTCTCTCTTCCTTCTAATTTATTAATGATTTCACCTCTTCTGCATTATCTTTTGAAATCCTTCCATTCTATAAAAGGCATCTTTATGAAGCCTGATGAGGAATGACTTCCAAAGTCTGCCTTTTGAGAACATGCCTTTCTGTACATCCAGTAAAATATAGGCTTGTATTATTTTGTGGCTGCATTGAGAACCGGACCAGGCTGCTAGCTGCTAATTTAATACAAAACACTTATTTGAGTAAAAACCCATTATGTCTGGTGTGACATAAAACTAGAAGGTCATCCACAAATCTGCCCTGCATATATTTTCCTCCCAGGGATTTCAGTTGTATATAATATGTACAGTAACATCTGACACATCACCACACATGTTAATTTTTTCTTGCAGCAACGACCCTTACCTCTCCACCTACCTAACGTGATGCTTAGAATCAGAGAAATGGTGAGGAGAGCTGTTAGGTCAACAGTTGTTTAACCCTCTCTGTGATAATGCAGAATTATTGTAGCCAGTACACCAGAAGTTTTTTGTTTTGTGCAGCTTTAAGTGACACAGCTGATGAGCTCTTCCACCACTTTGCCCTTCTGACACTCTCCTAGACTTCATTGTTAGGAATCGCTTCCTGGTCCTTGAACTAAATTCTCCTGTGCTCTGGTTCATACCTAATATATTCCTGAACGTTTGCTCTCTCCAAAACAACTCCTACTTTTAGTTTTCTTTTTGAATACGTCTCTGTGATCCCTTTGGTTTTTCTTGTAATCTTTAGGAGTGGGCTGCTTTCAGAGGTGTGGGGCTACTGTTGGTTCCCTTCATGCAGGGTTTGTAACAGGGGCTAGGAAATAATTCTCAAGTTACAATTAATGTTTAGACGTGAAACATTTTCTACACTGTCTCATGGATGAAAGGGAATTGTGTCTATTTTCTTAGATGAAGAGAGATAATTCTGAAACCCCACAGTACATCAGTGTCTTGCAGCATGCAGTATTATATTTGCTGTCTCCACTAATCTGATTCTATGTAGTATGTGGAAAATGAAAGTCTCATAGTTATTCAGTGACCTGTTAAAGTCGATTGTAGGCAAGACCACACGGGTAAAGCTTCCTTGCAAGTGCCCATAGATGTACTGGCCTTTATCGTTGTGAGTAGTTACGTTGTTTTCATGGATAAAGGAAAGCTGATGTGTGCCAAAAGGACAGGGATTTAGACTGCAGTTACAGGGCTAGGCAGTCAAATATTTGTGTAGCACAGAAGATGCACACAGATTTTCTGTGCCCTGCATATGCCCGTGTTAATGACTTAAGCAGAGTGTGGAACCCCTCACCTTCAGGAACAAGGTGAGCTGTACTGGTTCTGATACTGTTTCCTACTGATCTATTCCATCACCAGTGACTAAATCCTCTAACTGTAGATTTGATTCTACTCATGACAACAAACCCTTTTTGTTAGACTGAGATCAGGGTAGAACCAGCCTCTTAATCCATTTGGCTTTTCTATTTTTGTACATTGATTGCTTATCAGGAAATAAATAAATGTGAAGGTAAAGGACTTGTGTACATCAGGGCAAAAAGCAATAGCCATTAAGCCTGTAACTTACAGTATGTGCCCTTTTAGAAGTAAGGACACTGCTTGAAATTGTCAGTGTGACAGATTTACTCTTAATAGCTTAAGCAAATTTCACAGTTTACCCAGGTCATTTTGAAGTAAGAAACATTAATGTGTTTGGAATAAAAATTAAAGATTATAAACTTCATGCACATCTGCAGAGAGTCAGCCATATGTTTCATATGTTTATTTAAAATATTAGGAGGTGCTTGTTGGGATAGAATATGTTTCCTCTGTGTGTATAATATAAATAACCTAAAGGCATTTAAATACTTTTTGACATTTAAGCATATGTTTAAATCACTTTTAATGTACTGATTCAGTCCTGTTCTTCCACTGCACAGCCAAGACTAGAGAGTGTAGAACTTTCCCCCTCTACAATGACAAGGCTTTATGTAGGTTCTTGCTCTATCAAGTCATGAAGGGAAACAAGGAAGAAAGTGGAGAGGAAGGCAGTCAAAATCAGATGGGAGATGTCTGGACCTGCTCTGCACAATGAAAATGTGGTCATCCTCCCTAGAGAAGCTGGGCTGCTCTTGCCTCTGCTGCTTTTGTGTCCTTGAGGGTTGGAGGGGCAGCCACCATTCTGCAGCAAGGTGCTGGCACTAGATGAAGTGCAAGTTGTGCTTTGAATATGCATTTTTTATAGCAAGTGATTGTTGCAATGGTCTTGGAGTTTTGCTCTAGCTATTTTGGCACAAAGGGGATCACTCTTTAAGCAGTGTGATGTGAAGCAGACTTGTTTAGTTAAAATCAACACCAGCTGCTGCTAAAAGCAGAGGGGCAGTAGCTTATCTGGATGCTGATGTCACCACCATTCCCACAGTGGTAGCACTCGGATGTTGTAGAGATTCAGAGGTGACCTAAACAAAGCTTTAGGTCTGTTCTGCTAGATGCTGAGCCTCTGAACCCAATCCAGGGAAATAATTCAACATGTGCTTAAATAGAGAGGATGGTTCACCTCCTGATAGCTAACTTTGGAGGGGTCGCTCAGGCAGTTACAGTTAAGCACACACCTCATTGCTCAGCTGGCCTGGGCCAGAACACTTAGCATTCTGCAGGATTGAGCCCTGAGTGTCTAATTACCATAAAAAATATACGGTGGGGAATGATTATACACTGGGGGGGAGGGGGGGGGGGGGGGGCAGAGTAACCCTAATAAATCTTTTTGATCTTTAATTTCTCTACTAAAGTATAAATCAGTTTTGTATTTTCCTAAAGCCTGGGTTGGTAACAGATATTAATGTAGCCAAGGCTAAAATGAAGATGGTGTATCTGAATATTATTGGAAGGAGTTGACTGTGTCACTGAGGGTGGGGTTTTGTGTGTGGATGAAGACAGTGTGTTGAAATGGCACAGGTCTCACTGTGGAACGGGTTGCACTGGCACTGAAGGAACAGTCTTCCTCTATCCCCCTTGTCAATCTGCCCGGGAATGTACAGTGATGAAAACTAGAAGATACTATTAGATTAATATAATACAAATTTCTCTGGCACTGTACTTTTTATGTGGGTTAGACTTAAGAAATAAATGTAGGCGACCTTAATTCTCTGTTAACATTTTTGTGCATATGGGAATATATTTGTACAGGAATATATTTATATGCACACATACTCACAGACATACAAGTAAAATATAGCAAAGATACATTAATTTTACATTGATTCAAAATATTTACAGTTTCAGTTAAGATGATCTTACTAAAGTGACAGAAAATACTAAGTATTAACATTGCACTGTAAGTAATGACATGTGCTGTAGATCCTCACAGAAAAAAATTACAATTGCCTGTGGCATCCACACAGTATTTAAATTGGTAATCTCAAAAGAGAGGATGCTTAGATTTTCATGCTTGTTTTCAGAAACTCTTATCTTAGCTGAGAGTTGTAAGTTTAGGGGGAGCTGATAATTTAGAATCCTCTTTGTTTTTTCTTCGTAGAGATGAGACTGATGTCAAAACTTCTTGGATAGGAGCAGTTTTCACTTTTTTGTTATATTACTATTGCACTCCGAGGTTGAAATCTCAGAATAATCTCACGCCTGGGAGAGTCTCAGATGGTGAAGGTGTGATGGTTCATTTCACCTGTATAGGCTCATTTTGTCATTATATATTTCTTTTATAATTTGTTTTTTAATTTGCTTCTGATTGTTTAGATTATATGACAATTATACACACCCATGGAAGCTGCCCTACAACAAATAGGTAAGATGATGTGTTAGTAATGGTTATTCTCTTCAAGTATCAAAGGGTGAAAGGAATTTCATATACCTTTGAGGCTTCTATGTCTAAGTGGGTTCCTACTGTTCTGCTTGGCCCTGAGTTAAAGGGACATTTCATCACACTGCAAAATCAGAAGTTTATGGCACTGTCTAGAGGAAGGGTGGAGATGGTGTCTCTTTCTAAAATCTGAGCACAGTGTATGTAGAGAAAAATTAATTAGTATAATACTTGCAATCATTTGGGAATATGCAAAGAATTTTTTGAATGTTATACATGTGCGTGATATTGTAGGTTTTTTTTTATTATTTTTTCCTATTCAACTCTTCTCTGTTCTGGTAACACCAAGTCCTGAAATACTTCAGTGCTGGGAGAGCAGATTCAAACATCTCACAGCATTGTTTAACAATGTCTTTTATATAGAGACCTTTTAATATTTCCTATTTAAGTAGTTCTTACTCTGTCAAGGAGTCCCATTGATTATTCAGTTGGGTAACAGCTGAAAGATAATGGAGGATCCAGTCTTGTGATGTACTGAGAAACTCCTTGATAGAATTAAGTTGCTCAAGGTAACTGAGATCACTCTGTGCCACGTGGGTTCAGTGCTTTAACTGCTAAGTCGCCCACCTGAAGAAGGTAACACATCAGAAAGCAGAATTGGAGGTGATGGAGAAAAATACCAAGTCTACCATGCTTAGTGTTATTTACATGCATGTTTGGTATTTCTTAGTTTCTGAAATTCTATTTAATTTGTTAATAAGGATAAAAATCTCAGGGTTTTTGGTGTTTTGTTTTTTTTTTTCTTTGCTTTAAGCATGCCAGACTAATTATTCAAAGGAACATATCAGGTCAAGTGTTAACAATATGTGCTTTAAATAAATAAAAAAAAAAAAAAA
>VYZU01071960.1:0-10796 GCA_013401355.1 Ceyx cyanopectus
ATGCCTGGCCGCGGGCGGCCCTGCGCCGGCGCGACGGGGCGGAGCGGAGCGGCGGCTGGATGAGGCCGGCCCCGCGGGGCGGTGCTGCCGTCGTTGCCGACGGGACTTCCGGGTGCGTCGCGGCATGGAGCCATCGCCAGTGGTGGAGGAAGAGGAGGATGGGGGAGGTCGCTTCCGAGCCAGCGGTACGGCCGCGGGTGCCTCTCGCCGGACCCCCAGCCCCGGGAAGCGGAGGCTGCGGGGACCCTCCATGTCCATGGTGGGAGGTGGCAGTGGGGAGCTCCCCCGGTCTGAGACAGGGAGGAAGGGGGGTAGCTGAGAGGAGCATAAAAGGGAGTACAGACATTCTTTCAGAGTTACCGCGGAGTGGGTTTGGTGGGTGGATGGTGCTCGGCCCGTGGCGGGGTCTGCACCCCGCGTAACGCCCCTCCCTGACACCCTGCTCCTCCCTCCCTGCAGAGCATCAGCACGCTCGCTACAACCCGCTGCGGGACGACTGGGTGCTGGTGTCAGCCCACCGGGTGAAGCGCCCCTGGCAAGGGCAGCTGGAGAAACCGCCACCCGAAGATGTTGCCCGCTGGGACCCCAAGAACCCCCTCTGCCCCGGGGCCACTCGGGCCAACGGCGAGGTACCACCAAGGACCTGTGCTCCCGGACTCCCACCCCCAACACTGTCTCACGTAGATCCTATCTCTTGCCTCGGCAGGTGAACCCCCAGTACGAGGGTACCTTTGTCTTCCCAAATGACTTCCCTGCACTGCAGCCCGATGCTCCCGAGCCTGGTAACTTCTGAGGGGAGAGGAGGCAGTTGAGGACCCCCAAGCTCAGGTTCTGGGGTCCAGCATCCTCTCCCTGCCCACTCTCTATACTTTCCCAGGTGACAGTGATCACCCATTGTTTCGAGCGGCAGCAGCCCGGGGTGTATGGTGAGTACCCCTATGGCTCCAGGGTCTCCATGCTGTGATGTCAGCCAGAGTTTGTGGGATGGAGTCGGACTGGGCCCAGTCCATGTCTGTTCTGTGCACACCTACTCTGTTTTGGGAGCATGCGAGGGGTATCACCCCGTCCCCTTTTCCACTGTATCCTGATGGGGCTGTGAGGGTTCCTGGAGGCACCCTACAGTCCCAGCCACATTGTGTCTCTTCTGCAGCAAGGTGATGTGCTTCCATCCCTGGTCAGACCTGACACTGCCCCTCATGTCCCTGGCAGAGATCCGGGCTGTCATCGACACGTGGGCAGAGCTGATGGCCGAGCTGGGTGCTTCCTACCCCTGGGTGCAGGTCTGAGGCTGGTGGGGGCTGTCCTTTCTCTAGCGTGGGAGGCTTAGGTGAAGGTGGGGGGCCAGGGCTGCATGCTCTTGCAGAACCTGGGGTTTGGGCCTTCCTATTCGTTTGTGGGTCTCTACCTCATGCAGCCATGAAACTTTCCAAGTAGGGTGTGAGTCTCCACTCTCCTGTGGGATACTTTGCCGGTATGCTAGTGACACCATGACAGCCCAGAGTGGGGACTCTGGAAGTGCTTGCTGTACCTCTTCCTCCACAGATCTTTGAGAACAAGGGAGTGATGATGGGCTGCTCCAACCCACACCCCCACTGCCAGGTGAGTCTAACCCACCAGTGTTCTGGTCTAACTGCAAGTCCCTGTGTCTGATCGTACAACGAACTCGGGAGGAAGATGTGAATGGAAATCCGCTGCCCTAGTCCTAAAGCTTTTTGCAATGATGATATACCCGTGCCTGTCCTGTCACACCCCCTCCTATGGATTGTCCCTTATGGCTGCCACATGTCATACTCTCCACCTGGTGGCAGCACGGACCTTCAGATGGACAGTGTGGCTGGGATACTCCTGCAAATGATGGGTACAAGTAACTCAGTCCTGTGTCCCAATGTTCCTGATAGGTGTGGGCCAGCAGCTTCCTCCCGAATGAGGCACGCCTGGAGGACCAGACCCAGCGGCAGCACCTGAGCCAGCATGGTGTGCCCATGCTGCTGGAGTATGCTGAGCAGGAGGCTCATCGAAAGGTGAGGACATGTCTCTTGTCCATATACCCTCCCTAGAAACAGGATATGTGCTGGGGTGGGATCCCCAGCCCCCAAGAACAACATCCTCGGGAGAGCCCATCCCTTGGGCACTCCATCCCTTGGGGCTGCCTCTGTCTCCATCGAGTGCTGTGTCCTGCAGGAGCGGCTGGTGGTGGAGAACACAGACTGGCTGGTTGTGGTGCCATACTGGGCCACCTGGCCATACCAGACCCTGCTGCTGCCCCGCCGACATGTCTGCCGCCTCCAGGATCTTTGTGAGGGTGAAAGGGACAGTGAGTGGCTCTGCACTTTGCTAACCCCTGACCGACATCCTTTGGGCTTGGCCTTTGTTAGGAGGCAGCTCTGTGGCAGTCTTGCTGGTGCCAGAGGGTCCCTGAACCCTTGAGCTTGGTTTGAGGGGGGATTGGCACCTCTGCTATGCTGAGACGAGAAGTGTTCTCAGGAGCAGGCAGCACTGGTGGGGGAACTAGTGTCCTTTTTGGGTTGGTGAAGCACATGGTGCCCCATACTTCCAAGGTGCTGGCTGATGAGGAAAGGAGGCTCCTCTTGCCACGTTCCTTGGTCTTTCTACATGGCTGGGGCGAGGGGGAACTGGAACATATATCCTTCTTGTCTGTCACCGATGTCCACCCACATTGGTGTGTTGAGGGTAATCCCCCCAGGCCTGACATGCTGCCTGCCCTTAGAGGGGGCTGGCTGGCTCAGGGTGTGACTTGCTGAAACTCTCCTGCAGGCCTGGCCTCCATCATGCAGAGGCTGCTCATCAAGTATGATAACCTCTTTGAAGTACCATTCCCATACTCCATGGGCTGGCATGGTGAGTCACATGGTTGGGGGACCCTTAAGACCTTTTAACCTGTGTCCCTGTCCCCTCCCTGGGGCCTATGCAGCAGCTACACCTCTGGCAGGAGCTCCCACGGGTCGTTACCTGGAGGAGGACTGTGGGCATTGGCAGCTCCATGCCCACTACTACCCACCACTGCTCCGCTCCGCCACTGTCCGCAAGTTCATGGTGGGCTACGAGATGCTGGCGCAGGCTCAACGAGACCTCACCCCAGAGCAGGTGAGCCCAGTTCTGGAGGGGATTTGTGGAGAGCCAGAGGGTTCTCTGCCTGGGCTGAGCCCAGGACCGGCCACTGGTTGCCCCTCTGCTGTGCCCTGTAGGCAGCTGAGCGCCTGAGGAGCCTCCCTGAGGTGCACTACAAGCACAGAGCCAAGGAGATGTCATGATGGGGTGCAGCGGTGCCAGCTCTCGGCTGTGTTAGGTGAGACCAGTGAGAGTAGTCAGCTGGGGGTGGTGAGGGCTGAGACTTGGGAACTCATATCACTTATGGGCTCTCTGATCTTCTAGCTTCTGAACCTTGGCATGGCTTGGCCTGGCCTGGGGACTGGTTTTGCCTGTTCAGGTACCCCAGTCCTAATGCTGTGGCGTTCTTGTGAAGGCAGTGCTGTTTCTTCTGTCTCCTTCCTGGTCTCAGGCTGTGTCTTCTGCCTCCACAGTGTGCTCCTACCGCAACTAAAGGGCTTGCTTGCCTTACCAGCCCAGTCGTACTGGTGGGACTAGGGGTACTGCCTGCCCTGAAGAGGGCCACTGCCCCCCTGGCCAATAAAACCTGGAAGCAATGTGCCTCTGCCTGTACCCTTGTGGCTCTCAGCCCTGGGTGGGTGGGAGGTTTGGGGTCTCTGGTGGTGACCTCAGACTACTGTGGGTGATAACACTGGGTGCTGCAGGGATGCTGGCAGCTGCTGATTGCTGCTGTCCCTGTCTCTGTGTTGCCTCCTCTTCCTCCCTGGGGGGAGCTCTGAGCCTGTCTCTCAGCTCTGCATCCTTAGAGGGGAGTGTGAAGCAAGGAGGAACTGGTGCCACTGAAGGCTTAGCCAGGAGGCTGGGACCTGGCAAACTCACAACTCGCTGCATAGAGGCTGCTGGAAGGGAAACTCTGCAGCTCCTCTTCCTGCCCTCTGCCTGGAAGTACTGAGCTACAGCCCTCATCCTACCTACTGTTGTTACTGGGGCTGCAGCGCAGGGTTGCTGGGATGTAGCAAGGGGCCAGCTTATTGCTAGCCCTGGAGCTGCTAAGGAGGTCCAGCTTTGCTCCTGGTACTGCTGCCCCATTTCCCCTTTTCTATGCCCACCTGTGGCACAATCCCTGGGCTGAGCTGAGGAATGCTGCAACCAGCTCTGTGCTCTCCTCCCAGCACTGTCTTAGCCCAGGGAAGCCCCAAAGGTGTGCAGGAGTAGGTCCTGGACAGTGATGCACCACAGCTGATGTGGAGGGATGCCCAGCACCACCTACCACCACATACTCGCACAAATAGTTTTTATTTGTCACTATAGAGCCATTCTCATAACTCCTTAATGAGGCCTCTATTCTTGTCAAGTCCTTGAGTAGACTCTTGGGGGCTAGAAATATGTTGTGAGGAGAGAAATGCTCTCCACCTACAAGATGGCATTTTGGGGGAAGGGCTGTGCCTTCCCTGCTGTGTCTGTTAATTGCTGCCACATCCCTACCTGTGGGTCTGGGGCAGGGAGAAGTGCCTGGCCAGTCTGAGGCTCAGAGCCAGTCCGGATGTATCCCTCCTTCATGCTGACCCCATCCTCCTCTCTCAACATTGCATTACAGAGCTCACAAGCCATCCCACTACCCAGCCTTGGGGTTCCCCAGGTGCATAAGTGCTTTGGTTTTGGGGAGGAGGTGGTGGGTTTTGAGGTGACCCGTGAGCTTGGAGCCATTATTGTAGAAAGTATACCCCTGCATGGCACAGGGGGTGCTCAGCTTAGAATGTGTCCTCTAGCAAATTGATTTCTTCCCTCCTGGGACAAGCAGTGTCTGTCTGGACTCTGCCACCATCCCCATTGCAACCCCCATTCCATCTCATCACAACAAGTGCCTTTGCACCAACCTTCGAACTTCCCCGCTCTTCTCCAGGGCCCTGGAAAAGCGGCAACGAATTGGCTTAAATGTGGGAATCCAGACTGGGGTAATTAGCTGCTGAACTGGTTGTAACGAAGCTAGTCATCTCCCTGCACGCACAGTTAGCTCTGATTTAATAGCTCACCAGCTCCCAGTCTGGGCTGCAGCGCCTCGGCCCGGGGCCGTAAATGAAACTCGCAGTAAGTCAAGCGGTATTAAACTTTACAGTCGCCGTCTTTAGAACGAGACTCTCTCTCTAATAAATCAGAACAAGTGGGATTGTAAATATTGAGGCAGGATCCATATTGCTTAATTAAACAGCGCCTAATGAACAGCCTGTTTGTTGTCTTGTGATTTAGGATGGAGGCTGGGGAAGCAGCATGTGCTGAGGAGCACTGGTACCCATGATGGGACGGTCTCCCTGGCACGTAACGGCTGCTGGAGTTTAGCTGCTGGTAACACAGCTCAGAGATGTCATTAAAATTAATTTTTGCATTTCAAAAAAGCAAATATTAATTCCCCTCCCACAATAACCATCTGAAACATTCAGGGTGGAAGTCAGCAGCAGGTGCAAGGAGGAGCTGGGGATACAGTTGGATGTGAGAGCTTGACCATGGCTACCCTCAGCCACCCTTCCTTATGGCAGACCCACGTCCTCTTGCCCCATTTTTTTTTTTTGAGTTCTGTGAGGGGGTGTGAAAAGCTGGAAAGGAGCAACAAACCTTTCTTATGTCCTGGGAAAGTGTCAGACTGGTGCAAATGGAGCTGCTGCGGATGCAAAGGCATTGCATTTCATAGGAATCATAACTGCTGTGCTATAAAGCCTCAAAGCTTTTTATATTTTGGTAGTTACAGTCCAGTTGTAATCAAAAAGTTATTTATTGTGAGGAGATTAAAAATGTCTAGCTGGGTTCAGAATGGTGGAGTAGAGGGGCTATGGAGCACCTGGCACTTGCTCCTGACCTGGGAGCATCAAAAGAAATCTGAGAGGCAGTTTGGTATTCCTTGCAGGAATGTGCCTTGATACCATTTCAGTTCTGCAGGGTAGTTGTTGGAGATCTGAGGAAAAGTGCCTTGTGTTGGGGGTGCCCTTGTCCTTCGCCCTCACCCCCCAGTATTCAGGGAAAATGCATCCTCTGCAATTCCTCCCCTGAACTCCTCTGAAGGATGAGCAGGGCAGGCAGTGGGGTAAGTAAGGGGAGCTGAGATGAAGCTCAAGCGGGGAATTAATGTGTTAAAAATACACTGAGGTTCCATGAAGGCATTTGCTACCTCTGCAGTGTACTAACAGGGCTGTGAGTAACTGGTGAAAGGCCACAATACTTCTGTGCTGGGTCAGCACATGATGCAGTCTGCAAGGGGCAAGGGATAACCAGTGTGGTGATGCAGAGATGTAGAGATCCTTGAGGAGGGGTGGCCAGGAATTTAGTCTCATTTCCGTCCTGTTTTCTGATGCCACTCAAATGAGTAAGTCTACCAAGGGACATAGTTTCCTCAGAAGACAGCGGGGCTAGGGCTTTGGCTTGACTGTGACAAACCAATGTGATCACTTGGGATGTAGCAGTGCCTGTCTCCATCACCACGCCTTACCTACGTGTTTGGGAGTCTCAGAGCATCCCCAGCTCTGACACTGACTCCTGTGTCCACAGGTTAAGTTTTGGGATGCTATTCCAGGATGCTGGCCTGGTACACAGACACCCTTTGGTGTGAGCACTCAGTGTTAAAGGATAACTTGTGGAGGCATGTTCATCACCTTGGATTATGTGTCTGTGTCCCTAGGCAGCTGCCAAAGTCTGCTGCTTACCTGCTGCAGATCCCAAACTGCCAGTCCTGCCCACACCTCTTCTTTTCCTCCCTGCCTTCAAATGCAGGTGAGACAATAAATATTGAGCAGAGGAAGTTAATCTGTGACCAGAGTGTTTTAATCATAAAAAAAAAAAAAAAAAAAAAAAAAAAAAAAAAGAAAAAGTATTATTGCAGGGCTGCTGGCTCCTGCCAAACTGCAGTTTTACTGTCCCTCCTGGTACTTGGTTTATGGCTGTCATTTCATTCCAGTTTTACTGTTGTTTTTGCCCTTAATGTTGAGTTTCTCCTTGCCTGCTGCTGCCTGGGACTGAATAGGGCTTTTAGGAATGTAATAAAGAAGGAATTAGTAAATTTTTAGGGAGGAAAAAGGGAGGGAAATGAGAGATGCAGAGAGGGAGGGAGGAGGAGAGGGAAAGAAATGGAGGGAAGGCTAAATCCCTCCTATTTCTAAAAGACACCATCAGGCACTTAACATGAAAACAATTAAAAATTTTAAGCAGATGCTAAACACCCTGGTGATTTGCAACAGGCAACTCCATGCTGAGAGGAGATCTGCTATGCCAGGAGAATGGAAAACAAGCCCCAAATCCCTTTTTGATCTTGTCTTAGATGTACACAGAGGAGCATGGGAGCAAGCTTTGGGACAGAAACAGCACCCAGCTTGTGCTGAGCCAGCTGGAGCATTTCTGACTCAGGCTCAGCAAATGCCTTGGCAGCAACTTCCTGAAGGGCTGAGGCCAGTAGGAAGCAATTCTGGAGGTGACTTGCCCAAGCCTGGTGTTTTTAGTTCTGCTGATGGCCACTAAGACCTCCCTGCAAGACATTTGCAGAGCCGTTGGGGACCATGTGTCCTGGAAGTGCTGCTGGTCCCAGATGAACATGAAGGGATGTCTGGATGCTGCCTGCCAGCAGCAGCGAGCCATGGGCTCTGCATAGGCTTTTAGGACAGCAGCCCCAGGGGTGGAATTTGTTAATCATCTGAGACCTGCAGGTAATTAAATACCATCACAGTGCAGCATCCATCTGGTCAATAAACAGTGGATTCCCCAAGCTCCCCCCACAAATTTCTGCATGTCTACAGTTGGGGAGGTACCTTGGGCCTGGTTGTCAGCAATGAAGACCTGCCATTGCGTGTAGTTTTGAGCCTCTCTCCCACACTGGCACCCCATTCCAGGGTTAGGAGCTTCTGCTTAGAGCAAGAGAAGCTCTGGGAGGGGGTGTCCAGGGAGAGGAGCAGGTATGGATGGGATGACAAGGGGCTAATATGAGCTAGGGGCAGTTGACATACTCAGCTACAAAAGGGGGCTATCCAACAGCAGTGAAGATGCTGGGAGAGGGATGGAGCTCTCACAGGGCCTGAGATGGATGTGAAATCCAGCCAGCTCCTGGCACGGCTGACCTCAGCTGGGACCTCAGCTGAGCCTGGCACCCTGGAGTCAGCTTTGAGACCTCACAAATATTGATGCCTGGCCCTTGGACACAGGGAAGGAGGGATCTCCCTTCAACCTGATGTTCCATAGAACGAAGATGTAAATTATTGCTAGCTGTGTTCAGCAACACTGACGAGGCTGTAAGAAAACCCTGGGAGCAGGTAGACAACACAATGCTAGGATGGATTTGATGTGGAAAGTCACCCCTTTGGTGTGACATTCACCTGGTCATGAGGTGAATCCAGGCAGAGGCAGAGCTCTTGGGAGACCAGAGGAGGTGGGGACATTCTAATTAGATGCTAATGAGAAAGTAATTAGTAATTCTCCAGCCTGTCCAGTGCCCTCAGGCTCCCTTGCCCAACTCCAAGCCAAAACACCTGCTCCAGTACACCCAGGGTGGTTTGAGCCCTGCAGGGTACAGCTGGATCTGGGAAGAGCCAGCTGCTGCTCCCCAAGCATGCTGTCACACTCCATTGCAGTGACGTCCTCTAAATTACCCTGTGGAACAAAAAGTGACAGGTAAAAGGCAGAAATGCATTTGCAGCCTGTTTGGGTTTGGTGTTTAATCTCTTACTTTGCTCACAACTGTCTGTAACTCACAGCAACTCATCTGCTCCCTCCTGGTTATGCGTTTGGGCTAGGAGGTCCTGGGCTGCCTGTGGGGAAATGGCTGCCCTTCCTTATGCCTCAATTTCCCCATGGCTCAAATAGGATCACTAACACAAAGGCTATACCCCATCCACCTCGGCTGACCAGGTGGTAGGAGCCCTTGTGCCAGCCAAGCAGATGCTCCTGTATGAGGACCTATGTGACACCCCTAGTGTGACACCTTTGCAGTGCCACCAGCTTTGACCTGTCTCCATCGCACACAGCACTGGTCTTGCAGATAAGAGGAAAAGCTTTTCCATCTCTGCGCTTGAATTTTCTGCACCCAGACCGCTGCTGTAATACTTAATTCACACAATAAAAAAATAATTAATTAAATTAAATTAAATGTAATTTAATTTTACAAATTTAAAATGGATTTCTCACAGCAGCGAGAAACAGAGTCTGAAACAGAGAGCAAAGCCAGGAAGGGAACCCAGGATGCCAGCTTGCTTTTTAACCCTTCCCATTCTGCTTTCAAATTTCCCTGGGGATCAGAGACACTCAAAAAGCATCTGTCCAGTTCCAGCTGTTTCCACTGTGATTCAGTAACAGCAAGACCCCATGCCACCTCAGCCTGGCAGGACCCCTCAGAAGCAGCTGGTAAGTTGGTATGGGAGAAATGACCCCCAGCCTCTGCTGGGTCTAAAATTCCCCTCCCCCATCCCGCCCCAAGGACTAGCCAACACATTGGGGACTTGAAATTATTATGACAAAGCCTGCGGGACACCAAGGGCATCACCATGATTTGTGCTGTCTGAATGTTAATCAGAATAATAATGCCTATTGAGACAGCTGTTTTAAAAGGCTGTGATGTTGAAGTAAAAATTCCAATAAAACTCTATTAGCCCTTCCTCGTTACACTAATGGTGCCTGCTGCTAAAAGCCCCCTGCTATAGACACCCGTATTAATGGGCTTATTACAGGAAATAAAATCCTAGGCTGAACATTACAGTGAAGCCTGATTAATTCAGCAAGGTAATCTTTTTTTTTTTTTTTTCTTCCGCCTCCTCTCTCCCTTTTCTTTTTCTACTCCCCTTTATTTAATGAATGTGCTCCTTGAAGTGCCAACTTTTGAGCCTTGCTTGGAGTTTGGTGATGATTTAAAACTTATTTTGTTCACAAAGAGTCGAATCTTTGTGCTAGGTTCTGGTGTCGGGAAAGGCTTCTCAGGTGCTTCCTTAAAACCAGGAAAGAGAGGAAAAGCAGCCAGGCCAAGCATGAAGATGCTAGGGAGCGGAGGAAAATGGATATCCCATGGTTGGTCCTGGTGTGGTGGTTCTCAGGCTGGGACATTCTATTGCTTGTCCACATGAAAGTGCAAGGTGACACTGGCCAAGGTGAAGCTCTTGGAGGATAAGCAGCTGCCTGTTGCTGCTCCTCACCATCCTTTTTTCTCCCAATTTCTTCCCTTTTGTTGATTCCAATATCCTTGAAAGAAGGGCTGGCCAAAGCCCAGGGCTGTACCCAGGTTTGCTGGTGCCATCCCAAACACAGTGTGGTGGCACCTGCTGAGGCTGGCACCCCTTCCTCAGCTCAACCTCAGCACACACTGAGAGGCTGAAACCCACCGATAGACACATGGCTATTCATCCAGGCTATAAATAACTCCCATAAAAATCCTCTTCCCAGCTTTTTTGTGCTCAGCCAAACCCTGCCAATGGGAAAGAGACGACATCTATTTTATGGGCGGCTGGAAGCCGGCTTTGCATTTTTCTGTCTCGTGTAATCCCACAGGTACCCTCATTTCTAACAGCCTTTTGATTCATGTTCCTTCCAGGCAAGTTTAATTACAGCTTTGTCTCCTGCTGTCCAGGGAATGGGAAGGGGAGATAGCATCTCATGGCAGGAAGGAAGAAGGAAGAAGAAAGGAAGGGAAGGAAGGGAAGGAAGGGAAGGAAGGGAAGGAAGGGAAGGAAGGGAAGGAGGGAAGGGAAGAGGAGGAGAAGAGAGGGAAG
>VYZU01071960.1:11415-64250 GCA_013401355.1 Ceyx cyanopectus
GGCCAAAGTAATGCTTAGGTCCCACCTTGGGTATTTACCAGACTATGTTATATATATATATATATATATGTGTAATCACATCAAGAAGCTGTGGACACTGTGAGCTTTTGGAGTGGTCTGGGGATGGTGAGTGATGGACCAGGGAAGTCTGTTCTTTCCTGGTCTTGATTCCTCATGGATCTTTTGCAGTCATAGCCTTTAAGTACCAGGATCGATGGGCTGGCAACAATTTTGTTATAATGTAGGGAAGCTGAATTGGAAAATGGAAAGAAAAAGTGACGGGATTGCACAGACCCTACCAAGCAATCCTCAGGAGTCTACAGGTGGGGCTTGAGCTGGGTTTTACCTCTGCACACCTGTGGATTTGTTGCCATGGGAAATGGGGTGTCCTTGGATGGGGGATGGCTGGAGCTCCCTACCCAACCTGTGCCCACCATGCCTGACAATGTGAACATCCCATAAACATCACAGATCTCTTCTCCATACAACAGTAATAGTCAAAGCCCACTCACTTCCCTGTTCTCCTTAAACAAAGGTGCCTTCAGCATCATTGGTCCTGAGACCTCCCTGTCTGGGTTCTGGCTGTGGTTGCCTCCCCATCACACCCTTACTGGCACTGTCAGGCAGTGTTGAAGGTCCCCATAGAAAATCCCATGATGAGGGAGAACAGTCTGGTGAGTGGAAAGAGGGGAAAAAATACAGAAGAAAGGAAAAAAAAAGGCAAATCAATTTAGTTACAATAAAGCCTCTTACTGTATTAACTGCTAATCCGCAAATACACAAACACACAGAGGGAGTCCTTGGAATAAAGGCATTTAATTAAGCTATTTGCTCCACAGCAGGACCCTGGGGAGATGCTTGGTGGGGCCACCAGTGATCGTCCTCCTTGCTTCAAGGCTGTAGAGCTGTGCTGTCCTCTGCGGGGGGATTTGGCACCACACCAATCACATCTGGATGTCTCTGAGATTCCCTTTGCCAGTCGAAGGGATATCTCCTGGTCACCTCATGGATGCTGGGGAGCTGACTGGTCGCCCTAGAGTGGGGATGGCTGGCATTGCAAGGCCATTTGCTGTTCTTTCCTTTTCCTTGTAGGGAGGGGACTGCAGTGGCAGCAGGGTGTGGCAGGGTTATAACTCTTCTCTCCTTTCATTTGATCTGCCAGCGGTCTCAGCGGGGGGAAGACCCTGTCTCGGCAGGCTGCCCACGAGATAAAAGGCAGAGAGGGCCAGCCAAGACATTTTTTCCACTGTTCCCCCCACCCCTTCATCCCTTCCTCCATCCCTCTGGTTTTCTTGGCAACGGACAAAACGGGAAAATGAGTGTACTCCTTTCAAAGCCCTTCTTCTTTCAATATTGAACTGGGTCTGGATTCCCTTCTGGATGCCTGATTGCTGGCATTCCCGCTCCTCACACAGTCTAAACTGTAACAGCTGAGAGCAGGGGACGATGTCGGGGGACTGTGAGCACGTGTGGGGAGGCTGAAACAGAAACACCGGCCCCTTGCTTCCTGCCCTGGTATCCATGCTGTTCTGCACCCCTCACAAGACCCCAGGTGTCCCTCAGCCCCAGCACTACCTTCGGCCACTGCTCTGACATGTTATGAGTTGCGGTGTCTCTGCTGCTGACAAATGCGTCGGTTGAAAGGTGTTTAGCTGTGTTCCCCTGTTCTGCAAAGCCTTGTGCTGTGGTGGGGTGTGGGAATCAGCTCCACTGTCCTGGGATGCTTGTCAAGATTTGGGAGTCCTGTCCTGCCACAAGCTGGGATGAAAGCCATCCTGGGCAACCTTGCAAAGTGCAGCCTAAATCCCACTTGCTGCATCAGACTCAGCCAAGTGTTTCCCTTTAACATTTTCCAGATATTTTCTTTTGATTTCACCCTTTTCTATTTTATTTTTTTGGAAGATGATAACCATCTTCCATTTCCAAATGAAAAGTCATTTGGCACCTGTGGGGGGCAGGGGTGTGTGTGTGAAGATTTATTTTTCATTTAAAGCTGTTGAAACAGCATAGTGAAAACACTGCATGTCTTTTTTTTTTTTTTTTTTTTTTTTTTTTTTTTTTTTTTTTTTTTTCTCCCAGAAGGTTTATCGAAAGAGAAATTCCTCTGAAGTGACCTTTTACTTAGGAAGTGCTTTGATGAACTGACACTTTCTGGATAAAAAACATTTCTGTCCAAAGTCCCTGGTCATTCCCAAGGGAAAGGTCAGGAGTGTCATGGCTGTGGGAGCTGCAGAAGGAGGGAGCCTGGTTTGGGGATTTCCCCAGTGGTGTGATGGAGGATGTTTGGGGTGACATGAAAAATTTGGTGCCAGGACCTTGGACTTAGTGACCAGGATGACTCTGGTGTGGTAGCTCTCTGGGGATGCTGATCATCTCTCCCTCATGCTGTGGAGAAACAAGGCATGGGAGATGAGATGGGGCAGTCCAGATCTCAGGCACAATGCTCCCCAGCTCCTCCTTATCAGTGCTTTAGCATCTGTCATGCCTTTATCCCACTCCAGCTCCATGTAACTCCCCGAGGAAGGAGGGCAGCTCCCTGGTGAGGCCTTAGTGCAAACCTTCAATAACAGACATTTCTAAGGACTGAATGAGATCCTCTGAGATGGGAGGAGGTAGGTTAGTGAAGGGGCTGCTGGGTGTGATCCACCGTGCTCTCAAAGAGTTGACTGGATGGTCACACTGAAAGAGTGGCAGTCAACAGCTCGATGTCTGAGTGGAGGTTGTGACAAGTGGCATTTCTCAGGGGTCAGTATTGGGACTGTGCTGTTTAACATCATTGTCAGTGACGTGGACAGTGTGATCAAGCACACCCTCAGCAAATTTGCTGATAGCACCAAGCCTTCTGGTGTGGTTAATACATGAGGGATGGGATACCATCCTGGACAGGTTTGAGAGTTGGACCTGTGTCAACCTCATGAGGTTCAACAAGGCCAAGTGCAAAGTTCTGCACCTGGACTAGGACAGCTTCTGGTATCAGTGCAGGCTGGGCAATGGATGGATTGAGAGCAGCACTGTGGAGAAGGGCTTGGGAGTGTTAATGGATGAAAAACTGAATATAAGCCAGCAATGTGTGCTCAGCCAAGAAAATCAGTCACATCCTGGGCTGCTTTAAGAGAAGTGTGGCCAGCAGGTTGAGAGAAATGTTTCTCCCCCTCTACTTCGCTCTAGCGTGACACAACCTGGAATACTGTGTCCAGCTTCGAGGTCCACAGCATAAGAAAAATACAAACCTGCTTGAGTGAGTCCAGAGAAGTGATGCAAAGATGATGAGAGGGCTGGAACCCTTCTTCTGTAAGGAGAAGTTGAGAAAATTGGGGTTGTTTAGCCTGGAGAGAGAAGCCTCTGAGGAAACCTTTCAGCAGCCCTACAGTATTTTAAGAGAGCCTACTGGAAAGATGGTGAGGGAATCTTTATCACAGAAAGATGGATAGGAAGATGGCTAACAGTTTTAAAATGAAAGAGAATAGATTTAGATTAGATGTGAGGGAGTTCTCCACTGTAAGGGTGGTGAGACACTGGAACAGGCTACCCAGAGATGTTGTGAATGCCCCACCCCTGGAAGTTTTCAAGGTCAGGTTGAATGGGGCTTTGAGCAACCTGGTCTAGTGGGAGGTGCCCCTGCCCTTGGCAGGGGAGTCTGAACTAGATGATCTTTAAGGTCCCTTCCAAACTAATCCATGCTATGATTCTGTGATTCTTTCTGGGAAGAACTCACATTGGCACATCCCTCAAACCCCAGCCCTGATAATGAACTCTCATTGAGGCTGGAGAAGGACGGTCTGCCTGTACTCTAGCATGATCTGGCCTTACATCCGGCATTATAATAAGATTTTCAGCCATGGGCTGAGCTGAATATCCCCTGGGGCAACATCCAGACGCTCTGCACAGCTGCTGTTCTCGCCAGGCCTCCCACCTGGTCAGTGCAGTCCACGCCTTCTCCACTTGCAGGAGAGTTGCATCTTCCTGCCTGTATGCCACAAGCATGTGTAATGGATAGGACTTGGGAAAACCATAGGAAACAGTCTTGTGGAGGCAGCTCCCCTTCTTTAATTCTTTTTGGGTGCCCTCATTTGCTGCTTTTGTGCACATCTTGTGTGCCATGTCAATTTGCTATAGCTCTGGTTTATTAATCAGAGTGTCAGGCAGGGGCAGATCAAATGGTTTACAAGAGCCTAAGTACATTACGGCAACGCTATTATCTCTCTCCACCAAATTTGTAATCTCTGCGAAAAATTAGAGCAAGCTGCTCTGACAAGCCCTTCTCCATATGCCCCATGAGCAGAACTCTAATTATTTTACCTTTCTTTAACTCTTTATTAATCCCATCCTCCACCAACTGTCTGTTATTTTGCCTGGGATTGATATAGTAACAAAAAAAGATGGACTTTGCACATGTCTTTAAAATCCTGGTGCTCACAGGCTTCTGATTAGAGAAGTGTCTCCTTGCGTTGCATTATCAGCTGGAGAGGAAGGCAGCTAGATGCTTCTGGGCAGTCCTGCACACTTTTTTTGTGATGACCTTGCCTGGCAGGGTGGCAGCAGCTGGAAATCCTTCCTGCACTACCCAGCAGGTGGTGGTGATGTATAACTAATTACTCCCAGCCTTTTCTTATCGGAGGCTTTTTATGTTTCATTTGGCTGTAGGTTGACATTATCCATTGCTCAGGATTTTGGTGGGGGCTCGCTTTTGTCATAAGACCTTTCTTTTTGTATTTGCTGAGCTGTTCGCCAGCAGGACTATCCTTGTTTGATGCTCGTTTGCCTACTTGTGCTCCCCAGGCCATGCCATGTACAGACTATCCCATGGAGAGAAACCAGGCAAAATTATCACTCCTGCAAGTCTAGTTGACACAGTCTTTCAACTATTTGACTGTATTTAATACCTTTCATTTCACATCTTTCAGCACTTTACAACAGGACTAAAAAATATAATATCTATAATAATGCCTGTTTTGAAAGGACAAGCTGAGGTGACAGTGTCTGGAGGGAGAGGGCAGGGAGAGACAAGGCAGGGGGAGGGGGGAGGCTGGACATAGGACATAGGAGATAACAGGGAGGAATGCAGTGGCAGAGGTCTCACTGCATGGGGTCAGTTGGCTTGTTCCTTCCTGAAGTCACTAACCCTGAACAATGGGGACTTCAGGTTCCGTTTATAAAGGACACTGACACTAAGGGGGCTGGGCTGGGCTTGCTGCATCTCCACTACTGACCTGGCACCTAGGATGGAGATGGTGAAGGTGTGAAGAAGGGGTGAGAAGGAGTAACGAGGAGGATGTAGATGACACCTCCTCTGCAAGCTGCTGGTATGGCTTTGGGATGCTGTAAGAACCTGGCTATTGTGTGACTCATACCTTGTGTGGTGATAGTAACTAGGAAGACCTGGAGGGTAGAAGTATTGATTGCTCCCAATGTCTTTGTGCTCCTCCTTTGGGTCCTTGCAAATAGGCTTTAACAAAAGGAAGAGCTAAGTCCTGCATAGGTGGGACTCTTCTTTAGTTAAGCATTCCTGCTGATTGTGCCATGGTGGAGGTAGATGACAAGCCCACACTACTGCTAGCTCATGGGACTCATGCTATCAACGCCACTGCCTGTGGAAATTGGGAATGCCACCCAGGTATCTCAAGGGTATAAAGGGACAGAAAAATATTGGTTGGTGTGCACCCACCACCTAAGAATTGAAGACTTGGACTGATCCAGTGAGATGTCACTGGATCCACAAGTGGATCTCTTCATCTTTCCCTCACTCTCTCACTCCCCCTCTCTTTTCCTCTTTTTCAATAACTCTTCCTTTTCCTTGAAATTTAGTTGCACTGTAAAATAATTGCCTATAAAAAGAACACCTTTATTTATACCATTTGTTGCTTCTTTCATTAGGGAGAACTATTTAATTGTTTTGTTATTGTTCCTTGGAGACACTGTTGTGACTCTCCTGCCCTGACTGCCCTGCCATACAGGGACAGTTTATTCTGGGGATCACAAAGATTCACCTCCCTGATTGTCCACTGAGTGAGATGAGATGGGTGTCTTGGAGTTCGAAAAGCTCAGATGAAATGGGAATGATGCTTTAGTCATTGATGCGAAGAGTGCAGCACAGGTGGACTGGGAAGCAGGGGTGCCCTTGTTCACTTAATGAGGCTGACAGACTGTCCCATAGCTCTTACCCAGTGCTTTCCAGGTAGCTATTGGGCCAGGGCTATTGGCCTCAGGGGGAGAGACTGGGACAGACCCTCTGAAAGCTCACTGTTTCTTCCCACAAGAGCTGTGTCTGAGCTGAACAGTAAAGAAACCAAAGGAACATACTGGGGTAGCAAGCAGAGAAATCAGGAGTGTGATTGCTAAAATCTTTGACTTCAAGTAGTGAGAGTGGTCAGAGGAGGGGCAGAGGGGAGCTGAGGAGATGCAAGCTAGTTGTGCTGGGCCTGAGGCTGAAACCTGGCTGGGGTTTGATGAAGGGCTGGGACTGCAAGGTCTGGATTCAGCTCAGCTCTGCCAGGTTTGCAGCCAGCAGCCTCATTTTGTCTGTCCCAGGGATGCTCAGCTCCCCAGTGCACCCCACAGTCATCAGTACAGACACAGGTCTGGGTCACAACATTCCATCCCACTGCCCCTTCAATGTGAAAATACCCACAGATACTGACAGGATTTTAATTTCTAGGAGCTACCTACTTCCCTAGAAAGGCCAGAGGAGTTTCCAGATTCATCATTCTGAAAGACTGACCCCAGTGCCATTGCTTTGCATGGAAAGTAACTGATTTGTCTTTGCTTTTTGTTCCTTGCTGCATTTATGTCCAGGTGTTTAACTGCCCTTGGATCAATTTAAAGTTATCCATTTTTCCATGACAAGGGCCTCTGAGATGATGAAAAATTGACATGGTGTAATAGCGGAAAAGAGCCTCTGGATCTGCAGCCAGACTGTCCTGCAGCATGGAAATAAAGACCTCTGAACACTGCAGAATATCTGAGCAAATCCAATATTCTCATTTTTATATAGGTATATCTATGGATATGTATGTGTGCATAGCTTTATACGTATGTGTATTAATATTCTCCACCCATTTCATTGCAGCATCTGGCCATCAAAAATGCCAGGTGCTAATGGGAGATGTTTTTATTTGTTCTTGTTATAAAATAGGTATCTCCGTATTAACTTTGCAGGGCATTATATTGATGTAGGGCAGTAAAGTTTATGGCAGATTTCACAACCCTGTTAAGTGTGTCATCTCAGACTGTAATATTTAGCTGTGAAGACAAGTGAAACCCTTGCAAGCAAGTACATGCCTGGGATGGTGGTGTGAAACTGGAGATTGAGATGAGAAGTAATGCTGATAACTACAGGATTCTGGGGTGTGTAGCAAGCTCCTCAGGTCCCAGGGAAAATGGTTTTCTCCTTATTCCTTGGCTGCTCCTGAATGTCCCAGGGCCATGCCTGTGTCAGCAGAGATTGCATCCCTTGGGTTTCTGTCTGGCTGCTCCAGATGCTGTTCGCTTCCATGTTGTTCTGCCTTCCATGCCCCCAGTAAATCTAACATGATGCACCCTTTGGCCACCAGTCACAGATAACTACTTAGCTTAAATCCTGCTTGAATTCCCTTGGCTTACCTGCTAAATGGGATCTTGGTTGTAAATAGAGTCCTGCAGACACAGAAGCCTATTTGAGCAGGAGCTTGTCTGGCAAGGAGTTTTACAGAAGTTTGATCTGGGAGAAGCTGAAATATAGTAATAAGGAAAATGATACTAAAGTTACTCTGCTGCTTCCTCCTCATCCCTCGCCTGTAAGCCACCCATCAGGAGAGGGCAGATCTCAAGAAGACAATGGGGCACAGGTCTTCACAGCTCCAGTCCAGCAACTGTCATGGTGAAATGGTCTCCTGGAGCTGAGAAAAAGGAAGTGAAGGTTTCCTCGTGTGTATCCCCAGGGCTACCTTCAGTGGAGGGCAGACAGGTAAGGTCTGGGCAGGGTGAAGGTGATCTGTGTGCCCAATGAAGCACTGATGCTGCCTCTCCTTCCCCAGCTCCCAGCAGTTGGCTGCCATCTTTGATGGGTGTTTGGATATCCATAATTACTCATGTTTCATGATTTAATTTTCTCCTTGTTACACCCTCTGTCTCAGCCTTAGTGGGGGGGTATGCATCTCTGCAAAGACCTTATGAGATGGAGGGGGTGATCCACACTCTTGTAGGTCACTGGTGAAACCAGGATGGATGCAAACTGTTCCTGGACACATGGCATCAAACCCCCATTGCTTTGGAGACATTTGGAACCCCAGCAAGGACCAGGCCAGGCAGTGAGCTAACCAGGCTGAATCTGCTGTGAGTTAGGGGAATTAAGGAAAAGGCTCTGAGTTATGAGTTCAGTATCTGCAAAAGTCAACCAGACAGAGGGGCTGTGTGGGTCCATAGGTGGGTGCAGGAGAAAAGTCCTGTTGGTGCGGTGTCTCTTAAGCATTGCACTGACAGTGTTAAAGGAAAAAAACTAACCCGACAAATTAATTTACTTGGATATTGGCATAGGATATCATTCCACTGGAGAAGAGAGGTGGTTGCTGTCTGGTGGTGATGGAAGTCTCTACCACAAGGCTTCTTGCTGTTGTGCCTTCATCAGAGCCAAGAGGGACTCTGCAAAATAATATCTTGCAGTTTGTCTGTCCATGATCCTGCCCAAGCCTCTAGGACATGAATAATTGAGTGTCATTGACACCTCAAGCACAGGAAAAACATCTCTTAAATAATCTTGACTACATACAGCAGACCATCCTACATGACCACAACTATTGAAGGCTTACAAACCTCTTGTCTCTCTGGACAGGGTGGTCACTGCTGCAGCAGGCATATTTTGAGACTTACTGCTCAGAATGGAGATCAGCACACTCAGGCACACAGATAGGATAGGACCATCCACAATTCCTACATGCAGGGATCCTGTAACAAATAACCGTGAAGCTGCCATGGGGCTGTTTGCAGCCAGTGTTGACTGTATGGACTTTCTCCATCCTTTTGTTTGCAAAGCTTTTTGCTCTCTTGACACTTTCTGGTGACAAGACCCCAGGAGGAAAGAGGCATATTTTCTTGGAGACTTGAAGCTTTGTTGTAAAGGACAGTTGAGCTGGCATTGCAAGTTGGAAGGCAGAATCAAGACCCTTCCCCACTCAGCAACATAGAGTCAGAGGCTTGGTTGCCAAATATACTTTGGCTTGGGCCAGATTTTCCCCAGGACCAGAGAGGACAGGTAGGGGAGGGATGTGGTGGCAGAGGGCCTCAGCTGGTGCCTTGGAGGAATGCACTGTTTGTGTGAGTGTGAGCCCAGGTTGGTGCCAGCACTGCCTGAGGTCACCTTGGACCTGAGCTTGTCTCAGAGACACGGTGTGGTGCAAGTGGGAAATGCGAGAGGCGGCTTGACAGAGGGCAATTTGGGTAAAACAGCATCAGGAATGTCAAAGTAGATTTGTTTCCAATATGGAAGACACCTCCGCTGGGAGCATGAGGGAGGCTTAGGAGTTGTTACTTTTGGATGAGAGAGGCAGTGAATTTGATCTGTGAACAAATGGAAACTGGCAAAGCCAACAGCTTTTTCTCTGATTACTTTGCTTCCTCTGTGCTGGGCTATGTCTTTTTGGGTTTTGGTGTGGTTTTTTTTTTTGTTTGTTTGTTTTGTTTGGTTGGTTGGGTTTTTTCTCCTTTAATTTTTTTTTCCCTTTTAATGTATTGATATGCTCTGGATCCCGATTCACTTTATTTGATCTTTATTTCTTATTGCTTTGGCTGATTAAATCCCCAGTATGACTGGGATCAGGGCAAGAATAAAAATAACCCATGGAAAAACAAACCAACCCAAGGATGTGAAAACAGGCTGCAGCATTTCTGAAGTTTGGTTTTGGTGGCAGAGAGAGGGTGACTTCTGGAAGCAGGACAGGGACATGGGTACAGCGGCCTATGGCATGAAGAGCTGTTACTAATCCTTGCAAGAGGAAGTGGCTGAACTGAGTCAGTGGGCTACCCTTTGGCTCCTGAGAAGCAAGGCCTCTGATAAAATTGGCTGCCTGACTTGATGGCTAGGATAAGGGAGAAGTCTCTCTGCCAAGGGGTGAGGCCAGAGGTTTTTTTCTGAATCTGAGAAAGTGCCAAGAAGGAAGCCTTGCCTTGTGCAATGTCCTTGGAGAGCTGCAGGGGCATGGAGGAGTGGCTGCCAAGTGACCTCCTTGCTTGATGCTACTTTTCCAAAGATGAGCATCCTTTGACACAGGGGGAAACTGAGGCTGAAGGCAAAGATGTTGTATGACGTTGGTGGGGAAGGCTTGGAGCAGTGCCCTGCATTCCCGGGCATGAGCTACTTTCCCTCTGTGCAGTTTGTGTGGTCAATGGCTTCATGTTTCTGCCCTTTCATGAGCCTGAAATTACCATCTGTAAAAATGGAAAAACAAATCTTCAAGGCACTCAGGCTGTTGTCTGAGGCTTTTTATTTATTTATTTTTTAATCATGTGTATGTGTTGTTTGTTTGTTTGAATAAGAGAAACAGATACTTCTTTTTTATATTAAAAGGGCTTCAGGGCTGGATCCTGCTCTCACTTCCAGCGCTGTGACTCCAGAGTGAAGCAGCAGTCCCTCAGGTTGGGACAGATGCTCCTCTGCACTACAGGCAGAGATTGGCCCCCTAAATTTGAGAAAAGGTTTTTTTCCCTTTTTGTGACACCTTGCTGTTAATGAGATGAGTAACAGATGCATTTGCAGCCTTCCTGCTGTGATGCTGCTCTGGGAATATATCTCCTTCCTGATTGCTGTCTTGTCTACCTTGAAATAGGGCTTATGCTGCCTTGATAACTGGATTTAAAGGCTGCTCTAGTTACGCTGCAGACTCTCTATGTGCCTTTGGCTCAGGTTCTGATTCAATGGAGCTTTTCTAGCACTCTCCATGGTTGTCCCTCAAAGATACCCAGGGTGGCTCACAGCAGTTCATCTCATGAATTTCCTGGGGAAAATAATTTCCCAGAGGGACCCTGCAGCCCTGCTCAACCTTAGAACCTCAGTCCTTCTTTCAGTGTTGGAAGCTGTGTATCAGTCTCCTGCAGCACCCACCCTGTGTGCAGGGACTGGTTGGAAGATACTTTTCAGCATCAGAAGAGCCATTGTCACATGATATAACTATTCTTCCATTTCCACTGCAAAGGAGCTGGTGAGTAGGTATTTGCTCCACAAATGACCTTGAAGCATCGGATTAAGAGCTTGTGTTCAGAAAACCTCCTGAACATTCTGCATGGACAAGGTCTGCTGTCAGGGCCTGATTCTGCCAGCTATGATCTCTGGTCTGTCTCAAAGTTGGGTTTGGCTCCTGGTAAAAAAATCTGAGAAAGCTGTAACTTGAGCAATGTGGGAATCTGGTTCCTTAGAGCTACAGTTTGTTACTGCTATCCCGAAAACAAATAGTTTCTCTACAGATGATAACAGCTACTGTCATCTGCTCACAGGTTATTGAAGCTGAGACTAAAGCAGGAGCTCAACAATGTGCAGTGCTGAACCTCAGCAGCAGATTAGATGTTCTGTAAGGCCAGGAACTGTGACATCCAGAGACAGACATGCCTGGTGGAGGCAACAGCTTCTCATTCTGACCGCCTCAGGACCCCTAGCCCAGTAAAAGGGGTTGGTATACCCCAGAAAACCTCTTACTGAACTCGATAGTTCCCAAGATAGTGCTTCTTTGCAAAGCAGTATCTCAGTAGTGGCTGCTGTTTTGCTACCACCAAGTTTAATACCTAAACTGGGAGAGAAGAACCCTAATTTAAGAGGTATGTGCTGGCCTGGAAAGTGGGCGAGTACTGCACCCAGTTACACTGAAAACAACAATCTCCATGCCTCCAGCACCACTTATCTCCCGACAAAGCCTGAGCCGCTTTGTGAAGATGCTGGTCACTTTTTGGTAAAGGTTTTTCACTCCTTGATCAATATCTGAAGCCTCTTGCTGCTTCACATTATGGTTGAGATATGAGGACCATAGCTGATTAAGTGCAGAAGAAAGCTCTGGGCTGGATCAGAGGCATCCAAGACATCAGATCCTCTTTACTCATGAAAATACAAAAGCAAGAATCTCATCTGGCTGCTCGGCTGTGCGGAAACAATAGCTCATTCAGAAGGTGGAATTTAAGCCTAAAAGCTAACATTTGTGGTGTGTATTTATAACAGCCAGGCACAGGGAACCTATCCATATTGCATTTTATCTCTTTCACAAGCTTCTTTGATCCAGGCACTACTGTCCAGGCAAAACTGGCACAAATTTAATTGCAGGCATCACCAACCGTGCTGCTGTGAACTGCCCAGCATCAGACAGAGAGTAGTTGCATTATCATTTATTTTAATTGAGTGTTTGGGCTAGCCACACCAGCGAGAAATCTTGCTCCATCTTCTCATCATGAGCTCTTTACCTCTGAAACCCGAAAGCTCACCTGCCTCATAGACAGGAGCTGAAAAAAATGGGGCACTTGCCATACACTTGCAGCAGGTCCCAGTTACAGTACACTGGCAGGCTGATGCTGTGGGGGGAAAGGGCACCCAGTTTGGCTGGAATAGAGCCAGTAGGGTATTTATGAAGGCTGCTGGATGCCCATGGGACGTGTAGGGTGAAATCCCTGTAGAGAAGGGGGTGGATTATGGGCTTCCACAATGTTGTCACTTTGCCAGCTAGGGCAAGCAGGAGGACCATGAGACTTGGGGAAATCAGGCATACCTTTTCTTTTGAAGTCAGTGAGGTGACTGCTAGAGTCACAGGTTCTGCTCCAATCTCCTTCTACAGCCCCCTGGCCTTCAGGATACAGTTATTCTTGCAAAGGAAGAAAAGGCACTGCTGTAAAGTGGCACAGGCTCATACCGAACAGATCAGAGACAAGCTGGACCAGAGACACAGATAGGAGAGGAAACAAATCCACTACCTGGGCTCCTGCAGTAGCACATGCCTAGCAGATGCCCAGCAAAACCTGCTTCCTCTCCCAAGTAATATTTCAGCCTGCTACACACACTGAGCTTGCTGGAACATGCTGACCTCACCTTCTTGTACTGAGAGACAGTGAAGAATGTATTTATTTCCTCCATGCCTTTACAGACTGTTATTCTCCCTGGTCCTATGCAATCCCTTTTCCAGGAAGCAGTTCCTCCTGATGCAGAAACTGTTCCAGACCTTGGGTCATCTCCATTTGGTCTTTCTGATCTGGGAGCACACAAGTGTGCACACTGTGCAAGGATAAAGACATACGCTGTGTCACAATGATGTTTAATGTTTTGCTAACACTTTCTGACAATTGATACCACTTCCTTGCTGATGCCCATTATGTGGAGTAGTGACACCCAGATCACAAGCTGAGCAGTGCCACAAACAGTTTGTTTCCATTTGTTCCTCAACCCCACATTTTATTTGGCATTTCATTGCTGAGCAGTTTCGCCAAATCCTTTGGCAACTTTTAAAAATCAAGTGACCCTAAATACATGATGCTGGAAGAAGATGTCACCTCACTTTCTGTCTCCTTCCCAATCTCATTCATAAACAGGCTGAGCAGTGCAGGTCTCATGCACCCTTCTTGCAGGGCTCTGCCCCTCTGCTGAGAAACCAGCCATGCGTCCCAGCCTTTTTGCATATTTTTAACCAGCAAGAAAACCTCTCTGCTCTTCTGCCTCAGTTCCTTTAAGGGTCATTTTGCTGATTGTCTGCAGAAAGCTTACAGGGTGGGAACCTTTCCAAACCCGTTTGCAGTGTTTTCAAGTAAAAATGGATCTCTGCTTTGTCCTGCTGTTGGCCTGTCCTCATCTGCTCATCTCATGGTCCTACAGACTACAATGCTTTTGTGGCTGAAAAAGAGACCATTTTTATGGCCATGGTAAATTATCTTCAGATTTTTATTTTTTTTTTCTGGCAACCTTATTGTGTATTTACATATAACCTGCTAGAGGCTGTTCTTTTTCAATTCCCCAGTTGGACAAACCTTCAATGTGTGAAGACTGTCCTCTGTTCTCTCTTGCCCTACTATTTAACCTGGATGGCCTTTCAAATGTATTTTTCTGTGAGGAGGAACCTGCCTATGCTGAGCCTCCAAAAGGACATCTTTAAAAAGGAACTGTGCTGTCTGCACACGTTTCATCTTTTTAGCAATTTTAGATTATTTTTAATGAGAATCCTCATTGCAATGTCATTCCCCTTTCAAGGTAAACACTGACAAGGTGGGCTTTTGTCATTCCTACATGTATGTGATGGTTATGTTGCATGCAAATTTTGGTGCCATTGGCTTGGAAGACAGAGCAGTGTTGCAGCTCCTTCTGTGGACTCAGGGACCAAGAGCTCTCTGCAAAATCCACTCTGGTTCCAAAAACCTCACCTCAGCATCATACTGGGAAATGTTCTGTAAATGCTAATTTGTTTTCAAAGAGGTGGTAAAACCATGGTAGGAAAGGAGCCTGTAGATCACCTTCAAGCTGGAAGTTGGCAGCAGTGTTGTCCTCACCACTGCCTGCCTCTCCTCCTCCACCAGGAGAATTCCCTTGCTCTTCTTTCTGACTCCACAGCTTTCAGGGTTGGCTGTTTCTGCACAGCAGAAACCCCTTCCTACCTTGCAATGCATGGTCTATTGGAAGATGGAGGATGTATTCAGCTGGATCCATGAGATGATCCCTTTACATGGTCATTTTGAGACACATGGCTCTCCAGCTGGTAAAACGAGCTAGTGAGCTGGGGAGGAAATGTATGTTGGGACTTTTAAAACTTTTATTGCTACCAGCTTTTGCTTGTACAGCAGATCAGTTGTCTTCATTAGTAACTTTGCAGTTAACAATGCTTGAGACTGTTTGCCTGCTCTGGGCAGTCCTTCATGACCAGTCATGGTGTGCCAGGAGTCCTTTACCAACACTTCTTCACTCTTCTGTGTTTGCAGCAGACCCAGAGCACAAAGGGAAGATGTTTTCATGTGAAGATGCATCATGGCTGGTGGGATTTACCAGATTACTGCAGGTCAGTGTTAGTGTGGTTACAGGGTTGTTTTGTAGATGCTGTTGGTTCTCATGGCTCCTTTTGAAACCAAACTGAATGTAGTGAACAAGGGTGGGATGGCAGTCTTCCAAGGACTGGATCCAGCCCGGCTGCAACTCCTTTTAGGGTGCACATTCAGGTTTGTGCTTCACTGTAGACTGGCAGGCAGAGACATTGGGTACCCAGATCAGTCACAGGGAAGTGGGAAGAGCCAGAGGGAAGAGCTCCAAGCCCAGCAGCTCACCATCTGCCTCCATCCCATTGCAGAGCTGAGCTGAGGTTGAGCTGGGGAGCTTTTGCACTGGGATCAGACAGATGAGCAGGGGTCATATAGTATTAATTAAACATCTGGAGAATTTGGCAGGAAGCCCACTTCATCCCTGGTGCTCAAGGATGCTTTCAAGAGTCCTTCAACTCGTGTGTCTCCTCTCAGAGTTTCTTCCTTCCATCTTGTCACTATTTGCACACTCTGGAGGGACCCTCACTCTTGGTCCAGATGGGAAAACAGCTCTTCCTAACTCTGGGGACCCAGGAATATCCTTCAATCACAAGATACACTGTGGGCAACACAAGGTGGTGGGGAGGGCAAGGTGGAGCAGAAAAAGCTGTCATTGCCCATTTTCTGGATCTTTGCTGCATTGTCTAGAGCTGCATTTTGGAGTGTCCCAGAGGCAAGTTGCGCTTATTTGACTAAATGCTGGTGTGCCCCTGGTGTAGGGCACAGCACATGTGGCTGGGTGGAATAGCTCTGTGGCTTCCCTCTAGCACCTTCCTGTCTCAGAAAACAGCTATTCTTCTTCTCTGGACTGTATTTCACAGAATCACAGAATGTTAGGGATTGGAAGAGAGCTAGGAGATCATCTAGTAGAACCCCCCTGCCAGAGCAGGATCACCTAGACCAAGTCACACAGGAATGCATCCAGATGGGTCTTGAATGTCTCCAGAGAAGGAGACTCCACAACCTCCCTGGGCAGCCTGTTCCAAAGCTTCATCACCCTTATTGTTAAAAAGTTTTTTCTTGTGTTTACCCTAAACCTCTTGTGCTCCAACCGGCACCCATTGCCTCTCGTCCTGTCATTGGATGACATTGAGAAGAGTCTGGGTCCGTCCTCCCTACACTCTCCTTTAACATATTTATAGACATTGATGAGGTCTCCCCTCAGTCTCCTCTTTTCCAGGCTAAAGAGCCCCAACTCTCTCAGCCTCTCCTCAGAAGGGAGATGCTCCACTCCCTTCAGCATCTTGGTAGCCCTGTGCTGGACTCTCTCCAGTAAATCTCTGTCTTTCCTGAATTGGGGTGTCCAAAACTAGACACAGTACTCAAGGTGGGGTCTCACCAGTGCAGAGTAGAGGGGGAGGAGAACCCCCTTGACCTGCTGTCGCACTCCTCCTAATGCATCCCAGGATGCCATTGGCTTTCTTGGCCATGAGGGCACATTGTTGGCTCATGGTCATCCTCCGGTCCTTCAGGACCCCCAGGTCTCTTTCTCCAGAGCTGCTCTCCAATAGATCAGCCCCCAGTCTGTACTGACACACGGGGTTATTCCTCCCTACATGCCGCACTTCACAGTTGCTCTTGTTAAATTTCATTACATTTCTCCCTGCCCATCCCACAGAGACCAGTCCAGGTCTCTCTGGATGGCAGCACAGCCTGCTGCTGTGTCAGCCACTCCTCCCAGTTTGGTGTCATCAGCAAACTTGCTGAGGGTGCTCTCTACCCCCTCATCCAGGTCGATGAATATATTAAATAGTACTGGACCAAACACTGATCCTTGGGGGGACGCCACTAGTCACAGGCCTCCAGCTAGACTCAGCTCCACTGACTACAACTCTCTGGGTTCTGACCTTTAGCCAACTCCCACTTCACCTCACTGCACAATCACTCAATCCACATTTTTTAAGCTTGGCTGTGAGGATCCCATGGGAGACTGGATCAAAAGCCTTGCTGAAGTCAAGGAATACCACATCCACTGCCTTCCCCTCATCCATCCATTTACTTATATCATCATAAAAGGCTATCGGATTAGTCAAGCATGACTTCCTCTTATGGAATCCACGTTGGCTGCTTGTGATAAGCCTCCTTTCCTCCACATGCTTAGAGATGGCAGCAAGGACAAGCTGTTCCATCACCTTTCTAGGGATGGAGGTGAGGCTGACTGGCCTGTAGTCACATTCCAGCCTTATGTCCCCAGGCAGCACCCAAACCATGACCAAGCATCTCTGCTTGGGAAGGGTGTTCAAATGCCTTCTATGAAACTGCAGCTACCTGTAAACCATTGGCCAAGGAAGTCCTCACTGCCTGAACTGACTGCTTGGTTGCTGCTTGTAGCCTGGAGCCCCTTATCTGTGCCACCATTCCTCAGAGGCTGGGTTTGGAGTCATATTCTTTCATTCCCCAAAAGGGCAATGGCAACATCCCCTAATTATGTGATGAAGAGGATGAAGAGGATGAAGAGGGCAAAAGGGCCATGGTATGAATGCAGCACACTCCTCTCTGTACTGCTAGCGTTAACAAAAATGAGGACGACCATCTCCTCAATACTATAGTTGCAACTCTGAGAGTATGTACAGAAGTGTGACAAGCACTGAAAAACTACATCTGCTGTCTGGATTCTTCCGAAAGTTTAAATTATACTGGTAGACCATGGGAAATTGTTTGCAATTAGTACATGGGAGGCACAACAAGATAATTAGCCACCAGTTAACAGGATGAATGTGACTACCATATTCCCTGCTTACTGATGTTTGGCTAATTTGCCATCAGCGGCCTTGTTAAGCAGTTATGAATTACACAGGAGGCACAATGAGCTCGAACTTGCTAACAAGGGTGCAATGGTGCGTGGCCTGCACTGGTGACATTTATTGCTACTAGGGTGACTGCCCCCATTCCACATGGTTATTGTGTCCCCTAGCTGCTCCCTTATCCAGCTTCTGAGATGGTCTTGCTAGGGCTGTCTGCTGGCCTTGACCCTATGGAGAGGGAAGGCAGGGAGCTTGGCTTGGTGATGTCCCCTGGACCTTGGTTTCCTCCTGAACAACCATGCCTAGCTGAGCAAGACCACTCTTCCATCTTCTTCTCTCTTTGACCAGGAGCAGTCACAATGCAGGGCAGATGCTAGGGAACATGGCCCTCATCATGGCAGAGATGAGGAGGTTTAGCAAGATTTGCCTGGGACATACCAGGTACAAGTGAGTGGCCTTTGCAGTACAAGAATCAGATTAATGAGGGAAAAGCAAGTAAATGAGTGGGTGGTGTTAAGGGTAGGCTGGAAAGCACCAAGTTGGGGATAAAGGAGGACAGAGAGGAAGCAATACTTTCGTGAAAACCTGCAGGATGGGGCTTTTGGAGGTCAGGGAATCTGTAAGCTTCTTCATGGCTCTGATAGTCTCTTTAAGGTACCACTTCTGTCCTAGGGAGATATCAAGAATACCCTTGAAAACATGGGATGTTTTTGCATACTGCTGGGCCATTACAGCCACTATGCCAGGAGTGGGGAAGTCTTGGTCTGGGCAGGTGCCCATCTCTGCAGCAGTTGTTTTGCTACCCTCACATCTGGGCACAGCAAGGAATTAAGGAAGAGAGGGAAGAAGGCAATACTTAGTTAGTGTCTGCCCAGGCTTTGAGACAGATGTGCCTGTGGAGGCAGCCATGTGGCTTGGCCAGCACTGTGCCAGACCAAGCCAACTGTCCTGCTGGTAGATGGAGATAATTAACTCAAGCTCAGCATGATGGTACTTTTGGAAGATGCTGCCTGAGATATTTCAAGGACACACAGATAAGCAACCTGTTAAATGCTCTTGCAAATCTAACAAGATAACCAGCCCCCTGGGAAGCTGAACAAACAGTTGTATTTCCACTCAGAGGAGGTGAGCAACCTCCGCAAACATCAGCCCGTTTGCTAGGAGACTTGGGGGCAGTGTGGGAAGAACCCCCAGGTGACACAAAATGGGAACGGAAACTCTCGTAAAGCAGCTTGTCTTCAGCGATTTGTCTCTTTTCTCCCTGGCTCAAAAGAGAAGCTGCAGAGACAGCATGAAAATGAAACACAACAAAGAGGAATACCCCATTTCAGCTATCCTGTATTTCTTACTGCTCCCTCTGGTCCCTGCTGCTTGCCTGCAGAAGTCCAAGGCAAAGCATTATTGAGCTGCTGGATCTGATAAAATTTTTTTCATACCCCCGAATGGCTGCGGTGACTGGAGTGCTGCTTTGAACAAGAGAGGACATAGTTAGCCAGTTGGCAGGCCTGGTCCCCCTGAGACCCATGCAATGCCTGGCCCAGACTGCTGAGTGACTGGGTAGCAAGGCCAGCTCTCCATTTCCATGTGGGAAGTGATACAGATGCTCAGAACAAGGATGGAGGCTGAGATTACATTTACCTTCTTAACACACTCAGATAACAGATGTATCCCCAACACTCTCTGTGTCTCTGTTGCCCTGTTGTTGTTCTTCCTCCTGATAGGATTTGATGGGCTTCAGATATAACCTTGGGATTAAACCGTGTAGGGACATGGACCTTCTCATCCCTGGAGTGAATGTCTGGTTTAAGATCCCCATGGACTTTGACTTGGCTTTTCAGCTGCTCACCTTCTGGCAAGTTCTGGGGGGGCTACCAACCTCCCTGGGGGGAAGAGAGAAGAAACTCATGTATTAAAGAAGAATCTGATCCCACCAGATCCATAAAAAATTAGTGAGCGAGCATGGACTTATAGACACCTTAATGGATGTTGAATTGTCTTTACTCTGCAGGCGACAGTGCAAAACATGGTGGACAGTCTCTGACAGTTCTGTCACACAGTGGTGAAATGGGGAAGGCAACATCCCAAAGCCTTTAGGGTCACCCCTCTCCTGAAAGTCCTGGGCCATAGATGGCCATCACACTGACTGAGGGAGCTTGGATGAGGATACAAGCTTGTGTCAGCGTCCAGGAGCTGAAGAGGTTGTCCCTTGTTAGAGGCTGCTGTCCTGCAGTGCTACTGGGAGAGAGGGTTTAGAAGAGAAAGAAGGGAATCAGTCCTGGTTTTCAGGGCGTGCCCTGCCACCTCTTCAAGCTGCTCAGCTCAGCCCGGCGGGCTCCATGCTGTGCAGCTTGGGAAGCGTGAGTGCAACCCCTTCCCTGGCTGTTCTGCAGGCAGGAATCATGAGGGCTCCCGAACCTTTGGGATGGGAAAGAAGCACTGTGAGCTTTTGCAGCTGTTTGCAGAGTACAAGTCCATCCACAGTTTTCGGGCTTTCTGACATGTTCAACAAGCCAGCTGAGCCATGGTCTTCAGCCCCCTCCCTCTCTGTGGGGCCCCAGCTGTGTGTCTTTGGCTTTTGCACAGAGGGTGCTGCCCAGTGGTTTGTGTGCAGCTGGGACATCCATATGGGGTGTGCATCTGCTCCCAAGCCAACGCCTCCCAAACCTGGCACGTAGATGGCCCCACTACTGGCTTTGGTGACAACAGGCTGAGCTGTGAGTGGAGCTGGCTGGGGAGAAACATGTATTTGTTGTCCAGCTGGCCCCACCAAAGGCAGGAGCAGAGACCTGGCTGTGGTACCTGTTTCCACCTCCCCATTGCTGTTGACACTGGAAAGCAAGGCCAGGCCAGAGAGGCAGTGAGGATGATGGATTAATAGAGATGAGGGGAGATGGGCAAGGAGGCTGTTGGTGAGGGTGGAGCAAGCATGCAGGAGTTGGACCACGATGAAACCCATCGAAGGGCAGTGGCAGCCTGTATATCCTCTTCCCTGTTCCTTGGGAGTGGAGAGAGACCTCAACTCCACATTTCTGTGGTTTCTTTGCTCATTATAGGAAAAAAGAAGGGTGAAGACAGGTCAATGAATCATTACTGTTTGGTTTGGCTGGACCACTGCACTGTGTTTAGGAATGGCTGATTCTTTTTCTTCTTGTGAGTTATTCTCTCTTCTCCTGTTCCTTCGGGTTTTGGGGTTGTTTTGTGTTTTTGGTTTTTTTTTTTCCCCACGATTATCCTGAATTATTGCAAGATGGTGAAACAGAAGAGCTCCTCCTTTCCTTGGGTTGGCTTCCCTTGCAGCAGATGTCAAATAAAAGAGTCTGGCTTTTGGATAACTTATCCCAAAAGGGAGTTGGTGCATCCTGGATCTTTCACCCGTCCCATGCTGAGACATTGCAGGGACCCACTGACGCAGCCTTCAGGCTCATGACAGTACTTTCCAGGGAGAAAAACAAAGTAAAAAGGAACACGATTCCTCTATTTATTTCTTAATTATGTATTTTTTCGCGTTTTTGCTGGAACATCTGTTCTGCATTTGTGCAAAGCATTAATATCTCTAGATTTGTTCATTCCTTGGCTGCTGGGACAGGGGGGTTGCATGGTCAGAGGGTGCATGCACCACCATGCACATGCACTTGGGCAGCACCTCTTGAGGCATGGGCATGACAGAGAGCACATCAGCAGGGTGACTGCTGCCCTCTCTTGCACTGCAGGTTGCATGGGGAGGTAGAGCTGCTACCTTCCCATCCCATGTCAGGGATGGCTGTGCCATGCTTTTGGCATGCACATTTCAATGCCCAGTCTGTAACATGTATCAGGTGTATATGCCCCAGGGTTGTGCTGGTGAAGGTGTTTGCAGACCCATCTCCCTTCTGTTGTTAGATACTAAGGCTGTGAGGGGAGGCAGCACACCTGCATTTGCAGTGATGAGGGTCTTTGAAAGACAGGGGGCAATTTTCTCATTTGAATCAGTGCTGGGTTATAATTTTTCCTAATTCCTCACCTGTCATGACACAGGAGCTAGAGATGAGAGCTCCCTCTTACATATCACTGCCTGATTACACGGTGTCAGAAGAGACTTCCAAAAATTATTCCACGTAGGTGGCACAGTCTGGAAGGGGACTTGGCAGAAAGCCACATACAGGGGCTACAGTCTTTGCAGCTCTCACAGCAATGAATGATGCTGAGGAGGCCAAGAGGTGGAGATCCTGCTCCTTTGGTTAGCTCAACAACCAGGAGTGAAAAATAATTTTTAGGCAGGTCTTCTCTAGAAATTAGAGAGCATCTGTCACCCTAATGACATTGCCCCTTTGGCAAGGCACATTTCTGCCCATCCTGGACAGGGATGGCTATGGAACAGATTGTCATCCTGGTGGAGGTGAGGCTGGGGAGCTGTTAACCACCTGCAACTATGCAACAGGATAGTCCTAGGGATTGCAGCAGGTAACTGGGGGAAAAAATCAGTGAGCAAATTGTTTATGATATAATCAAATCAGGGAGAGGCTTCTGTGAGAATTGGAGGTGACATTGCAAAGTAGGGGGTTTGTTTGCACAATGAGGCATGCACTCCCTGAAGGAAGGCAAGTGGCCAAAGAGTAACAGTGAATCTGGCTAAAAAAGCCCATCTCAAAGGCATGTGCTGTGGATGTGGTTCAAGATTTTTTTTCTACCCTGGTAAGCATTTCATGGGCTGTTTAGGAAAAGTAGGTGTGTGTTGTTCCTTACCTGTCTTTAACTACAGGGGCAGTGAGGGGGCACAGATTCTTTTAAAGACCATGCCAATGTCAGCTGTAGGAAGCAGTGTCATAGCAGCACACATTGAGAGAGGGTTGTCACGTTCAGCCCTCCTGCCAACCACAATCCCACCCCACTGCATTCTCTATTGCTAGTGCTCTTAGGACTCCGTGGTGAGCCAAGTAATGGCAGTGATCTGGCAGAAAAAAATCCCAACATATTTTGGGGTGTGTGTTGTGTGCCAGGTTCATTTTCAGCCAGAGCAGTTCCATGAATGGACTCACTGTGCCATGGTGCTCATGGTGCTGAAGCAGGGGGACACGAAGGATGTTGTACAGGGCTGTGGGTGCTGCTCAGGGAATAGCTTCAGCACTTGGCTAGGCAGCAGAGACAAACTTGAGACCTTCTTCTCCCCTGAATGACCTAATGATCTCCCCTAGGGTCTCAGCTCCCTAGCAGAGAGTTTTTATCTGCATCAAGTATTAGAGGGTCTGAACTGCTAAACCCATGCTATTACATTTTCTTCACATGAAGAACTTGGTTCAAGCACATGTGCTCTTGTGGGCTTTAATTCACCCAATTCTATCCCCGTGCATGGGTTTCCTGAACCAAGCTTGAAGAAAAGGCTGGCTGCAAAGATCTTGGTGTGGGCTGCTTTCTTGTGTCTAGAGAGAACTGACACACACTCAGCAAAAGTCTCTGTTTCAAGTGCTGGTTAATGTCCATCCCGGACTGAGTCAAGGGCAGCTGCAGGACAGAAGCTGACATGGGGAGTCCCAGGAGAGGAAGGCGGTCCATATAGCAGTGAGTGATAGCCATCAATGTCTACCTGGTGGCTTGAAGTGAGGGGGTGGCTTTGGCATGGTTTTGAGGAACAAGTGTCTAACCCCAGTCCCAAAGATTGAATGGCCCTTTTCTTGCTCCTGTCTGTGTGCTACTGTAGCTTTTGTCTTTATGACCTGTTAATGTCTATGGTCTAGGGATGTGGGGGTTGCTAGAATTGCAGCTGCCCTCTGGCTCATCTCCTTGCACACGCTCTAACACCTCTGCCTGAAGTGCTGCTGGCCATTTCGAGGGGGTTGTCAGCAGTTTTAGAGCTTTGACATGGAAATGTAGGGTCGTGCTTGAGCTGCATGAAACTACCAAGGAGATTTAGCTCGTCTTGAAGCTGGAGGAAAGGAGTGCTTACTGATCCCTGATCCATTCTAGCCATGGAGGCCCCCTTCCATGTTCTCAAGGACCAGAGAGAGACAGATGATGGATGTGGTAGGAGAGCATGAATAGATAACACAACAGATCAGGAATAAATTAGCAATGGGCATTGCCTCACTCAGCTCCCTCTAGTCCAACTCTCCTGCAGTGCAAATGTTTTCCCTGTCTGCATCTCTGGATTCACTGTTTAATTTAGTTTCAAATGTCCCAGGTTTTCCTTAGGAGAAACTTCTTCACAGTCTCATAAATCTTCTTGTCAGGAAGTTTTTTTTTCTTGTTACAGACCTGAAAATTTCCCTTTCTTAATTTCATGCTGCTTATCCTCCTTTCTCTGCTCCGAGCCATCCCCTGGATAGGTGCCGGAGTGAAACAGGAGCAATGTTCTCAGTAGCATCTCTCTCTCATTCTGTTCTCTTAAGGGATTATTTCTCACTCAGTGACAGCTCCCTTCCTCCCACCTGGTCCTACCTGTTCTGCGGCAATGCAGTGAGAGCGCTGGACTGTGCTGGTGTTTCTGGGAGAAGCACAGGATGAACCTGATAGGGAGGCAGAGGAGTTGGAGAGGCTTGTTGGTGCCTCTGGCCCCAGGATCAGCCATCCATAGCCCGCCCTGCTTTTAGTCTCTTCCTAAAATCCCCCTCACTACTCACCTTTGGCAGTCAGGAATGATCCTTCACTCCACACTTTTCTGGTGTTGAACCTAGATTTTCTTTGCTGCAGTTTCAGTCTCTCCCTGTTTCTCTTTGCCCATCATGGCTATAGAGCAGAGCTTGTTTCCTTGACCTTTGCTGCAACCTTCCCTGTGTAGAAAGCTGCTACATTCCTATCACCAGTGCTTGAGACGACAAGAGTCAGAAACTTCTTTGGGCTCTCCTGGGAAAGGGCTGCAGGCTGTTGCCTTTTCTGCCCACATACTGCTAACAGATGAGCCCAGAGAAGAACCTTGCAGGTTAATCTTGAGGCTCTAGATGTAGCCAGGTTGGGTTGCAGATGTTAATGCCAGAGTGTATTTATTCATTTCACAGTTTTGCTTATTTATCAGATCCTGTGATCATTAAATTGTGCATTACCATTTGGCATGTGGCAGGTTTTAATTCCTATGGCTGGTTTATGCCCTCTGCAGGTATTAGCCTAAATGCATTTCCTGACAAGTGATGGATGCTCTGAAAAGCTGTGGCAACATATTTATTGATCAGAGCTCTCCATAACCCCAGCTCACTAATGCAAGCTCTCACAAAGCCAGGAACTATTGTATCCTCAGACTGTTTCATATACTCAGATGTGAGGCTTTGGACTTTCCTTCCACACAGGATGGAGTAAATCTTAAGTTGTGTCAGCTCTGACAACAGTTCCGGCTCACTAAATAGGGTAGATCTGGCCTGGCTTGGCAAGGGGACCTTTGAGGAATATTTAGGGGTAGAGAAGCCCTTCAAGGACTTTCCAGAGAATGGGAATGAAATGAGGTACAGACCTCCCAGGCATATTTGGGATTGGAGGGTGCCTCTGCAATTGCCTCTCTGTCTGACCTGGCTCTGTACTCAGTCTTGCAACAGTAGGGAGTGCAGCATCTGGGTGCTGCTGCAGTTTCTCCTGAGCACAGATGGAGTTTGCTGGTGAAGTGCCAGCAGAAGACTCCCTACAGGGTCTGCACTGCAGAGCTACTTTCGGAAAGGGAGTACTGAGGGAATGGGACACACGTGCTTGGAAAAATGTAGTAGGAAAAGTTCTGCTTAGAAACTTTTTTTTTCTGATAACCCTTCAAAGCTTCAGATAACCCTTTAAAAGATGGAGGAGCATGGAGGTTTCCTGAGTTACCATTATTTCATGGAGTTGTACATGGACTCTGATGGGCTCAGAAAGCTAAAGGCTACCATAGCAAGAAGAGATGAGCAGGAGTTAACTGTGTGGACAAACTGGTTAGAAAATGGTCAGGAAACACATTCAGCCCAAAGGTGAATTATGGAGGCTTGAGAGAGTGACACATCACCTGAGTGGTGGTAGCAGAGCTGCTGTGTGCTCCTTTCCTGCCCACGCACATGACAAAATATGTTGTTGAAAACCTCTCCTTCTCAACAGTTGCAAAACACTGCTCATGTCTGCTCAGAATGAGTTTAACTTCTTCAGGGACAAAGACCAGAAGAGTTGAAGCTTTCCACATGCTTCTGGGGTAGACAAATGCAAGACATTCTGCCCCATCCAGGGTCCCACTGGGACTTCATGGGATGACATGAACTTGCAAGCAGATCATGTCCAGAACTGTGGAGGTGGCACCACTGTCCTCGGTAATCTGCAAACCTCCTCTCCCATCTGAAATCTGGGAGGGAATTGTTTCACCCCTGGAGCAAGGCTGGCAGCTTCTCAGCACCTCCACATTGTAAGATCCTGTGTATTAAGGCATGTTGCTTGGGACTGGCTGCTAATGGGTACCATTGATGTCCTCCCTTTACTCTGTACTGTTCTCCAGTGGTGGGAGAAGAGCTTAAAGCTCCAGAAACAAAAGCCAGCAATTCAAGTGGCTGCTACAGTGGATAGAACATCTCATTTGCTTCCCAAGACACATTCTTACACTCACTTCCCTGAGTTTGCATCTTGGATCTAGCCATTCCCCTGTGCTCCCCTGGGAACTACGCCACAGCATCCAAAAACCTCAGCCCTGTTCTGTCATCTCACTTCCTCTGAGAGCAGCAGGATGTTGTTGCCTGGGGGCTTATTGAAGCCCCGTGCCTTGCAGGGCAAAGCAAGGAGTTTGTGCCACCTGACAGTGGCTTTGCAGGACCACAGCTGTGGGGCACTTGGGGATGGAGCAGATGGGGTGAAGATACCAAGCCAACATCTGGGAGGGAAGAGGTGAGTGGTGATGAAGAACTGGTGGGAGGGTGGTGTGGGATCCTATTGGCTCTCCACTTATGGGAAACTCCAGTTGATTTAAATCTGCTGGCAGGACTGTTGTCTGCTGGAAAAGCTGCTTTCTGGTCATGCCTGAAAGCCGCAACAACCCACATGTTGCAAACATTTCCAGAAACCAGCTCATTGCCCATTCTCCTGCGGTTTGCATGGCTTGAATGCCCACAGTACGGATAGACGAGGCTGTCAGGAGAGAGAACTCCAGTCTCAGCATGATGCTGGAGCACTCCACAAGACTGCCCAGCAGCTATTCCTATGGCCAGTGCTGGCTGCAGCCCTGACAATCCTCACCACCTGGGCATGGGTTATTTGGTGTGCCCCAGGGCAGGACACTGGCTCATCATCTCTGACCTTTCATTTGCACTGCCCCTGGTATGGGGCTAGAAACTGGAAATTAAACCTTGGTGTCCTGAAGCCAGAAGGCAAAAAGCCATGCCCTTACCCAGAGATAAATGGGTCACCAATACCTTGCTCATGTCAATGCTTACAGTGGCCCAGCATGAGCATTTTTTGGGCTGAATTTGCCAACAAGGTAGTAAATCCATCACCTACCAATTTCTGTGGTGAAAATGGAATAGTTTCCCCTCAATCCTATCCAATCCTCCACAAACACCAGAGGCATCAGAGGGTGCCTGTTCACATGGACACCACTTGGAGATAGATACCCTCTGGTTTGCCTGCGCAATCATCTCTTGCTCTCCTCAGAGAAAGGTCCCTGCGCTTTCTAGTAGCCACCCATTAGGTTTAAAAGCCATCAGTTGTCCCCATTACTTGATCATTAATGTTAATGTTGTCTTCAGAGGGCTGCAGCAGAGTAGAGAGTTGGAACCAGGGCCTCTTGGTGAGGGCATCTGGTACAGGTGAGTGTAAAAGACTTTCAGAAAGAGCAGGGTCAACCCTCCTGCCTTCTCATAGGCTGGTAAGTACCTGGGCAACAGAGTAAGACAAGGACTTTTTCACCTGGGACAGCACAGATGAAAGGATTCTTTCCACCTTCACCTTCCCTTCTTGGAGACTGGTGAAGAGAAATAGTTATTTTATAGAATGAAAACATGTCTTACATTAATAGAGGGAGATTATAGCTTAATGTGAGAAGAAGAAAGAAGCTAAATGAGGTTCCAATGCAGTGAGGGAGGATCTTTATTGTTAAGCAGAGTCTTAATAAATAATAATGTTGTACTTGTCTTTTGGTAACTTTATTCCACTAATGTAAATCTGTTTTTAGTGATGCCATCATTTCAGCCTTACCTCTTGTTTTGAGCTGGATTGGTAGAGCCATCTGCCAGACAGACTCTTGCACACAACATACTGGGAAATGCCCTGCTCCCTCAGATACTACTCCCAGATACCTAGGGGGGTAGCATTGTGTCCAGCACAGAAACCCCCTTGTATGTCTGGGGTAGAAACACCTCACAGGGACCATAATGGGGAGGAAAAGTTTCTGGCATCCAGTGGGAGATCATAAATTTGACAGGGTGAAGTCCTGGTGGGAATGGAAATGCAACCAAAGAGGAAAGCTCTTGATAATGCTCTCAATGTATGCGGTTGGAGACACTGTCCCTTTCATACAGGCTCTCCAAACAGTTGCAAAAGCACTCTTATCAGAGAAAAAGAAACCCAACACAACAACAAAAAAAGTAATATATGTTTTGTTTCTGCAATCACCAAAACAGGATGGAAGCTGGCAGCTTTCCTCCTACATCCCATTAGTGCCCGTGTCCCTTTGCTGCTCCTGAGAGGCTGGACACAAACTCTGGGAGCCACTCTCTGGCCAGCTGAGCTGCACTGCTCTGAAATGAGCTTTAATTAACAGAAAGTGGCAACTGTTCTGCTCAGCACAGCAATCTCAGACTTCAATTGCTGATTGAGGCAAGAGCCATTTCTCACCAGGTAGAGGAAATAAGGCTTGCATCAGAACATAAAAGATTGTTTTAATTAAACCTGGTATTTCTAAGCCTGCTGCTGGCTTCAGCCAAACGAAGAAGGCAGCTGGAGTTGGTCAGAAAATTCCCAGAAAAAAAGGCACTTTTTTTACTTTGTAGACTAGAAATGGAGCACAATAGAGATGAAATAAGGCTTTTCTTTTGTTCGAAGGTGTATTTTCCTCTTGGTCATGTGGACTGGAGGCATCAGGTTGGACATCACAAAAGTGCAGCTACCTGTGGGGTGTTGAACAGGAGGAAGACTTCTCTTCTACATGTAGCTCCAGGAGCTGTGCTTGCCCCTTGCTCAGTACTGACTGCAGCATGGGATGGCCCAATGAGACCGAATTCCAGCACTACCCATCACTCTATCTCGCCTATTCACCATGGCCCTTCTCTCCCTCCTTCAGCTCACCCCTAGATCTGCAGTGGCCTTTTCAGGAAGACTGGTATCCAGATGAATTTCTATCTCAGTGTTATAAAAGTCTTGAAGGGCTCTACACTCAAATATGAGGCTTTTTTTTTTTTTTTTTCTCAACAGATCCGTGTTGAGCCTGTGTTTCTCCCCACTAGCACCAAAGTCCATTTTTTGGGGGGTAGCTTTAGCTTATTTAGTCTTGTAGCACAGGAGCAAAACCGAGTGGACAACAAGCCCCAAGCTCATCAAATTCAGTGAGAAGGTTGTGGCAGTGAGCCCAGCCTCAGCTCTCAGCTGCATTTTCTAAATTTGTCATGATTTTGAACTCCTCATCTGGAGGAGTAAACGTCCTAAGCTATACCCTGCGTGCACACCCAGACTAGGCACAGTTTATGCTGATTATTGAGCACCATCTCCAGTGTCCAGCAACCAGCTATCTGGGCAGAAGCAGCAACCTAGGCAAAAGCACATTTTTAAGTGCATGTCATCTCTGGGTTTTTTCTGATGAACAATGTAGAAATTAGAGCTCCCAGAAAGCATGTCTGACCCAGGAATAAAGCTGGATTTAGATTTAGGCTTCACGAAACTGTCAGGCAAGGGATCACCAGAGACAAATAAACTCAGATACACCCAGTGTGACAGCATAAACATCCTAGATGGGGACCCATGTGGTGGACCTGATGTACATACATATAATTCTGTAGCCACAGGGCATCTTCCACCCATGCACCCAAGCAGGGTGAAGAACATCTCCAGATGGGTTTGCTGATATGATGCTCTATGCCAAATGCAGCCCCTTTTCTCCATTTGTTTTGCTAGTTTTTTTGACCAGCCAAGGAGATGGTTCTTCAGGAGTCCCATGCTGGCCGTGCCTGCACATGGCCTAGTGATGTGACCAGGACACCAGACTGCACTTGGGAAAATGGAGTCCTGAGCAATTTGGAGGTGCTCAGTGGCTGCAGCACCTCCCAGACTATGTCTAGGAGCCAGAGGAAAGGCTGAACCATGGCAGTGGGAGTGTGGGATGTTCAGCAGCACCATTGGGCCATAGCATCCAAAATTGAAATTTTCCAGCTTTTTTTTTTTTTGCAACTCATTGATATTAAATCCTCACTTTCTTGCCTAAAATAAACACAATAAAAATATGTCTGCATCCACAGACAGAAATACACTTACACACCACATATCTGGAGTTTCAAACATCATGTTTGCCCAGAATGCTGCTTCAGCAAAACCAAAACTATTTGCAGAACAGAGTCAGTCACAAAAAAAAAACCAAAAAACAACACAAAAACCCCAAACCCAACAACTTTCCCAGCTCAGAAATTTTTGGGGGCAAAAGCAACAATAGCTATTAAAGTGAAATGGTCTGCCAAGGTATTTCAAACCAGAGAGCTGCAGATGAATCCAAATGGGCCCATCTCAACATTGGAATAAATTTAGAGAAGCAATAAATTGAGACTAACATGAAACTATTTGAAATGATCAAATCTATTTACATCTGTTGCCTTCCTTCCACTCTGGAACTACCAGCTTGTAAGAAGATAAAAGCTGCCATATTTTTGTCTTGGTGCAAAACAGGAAATAGTCCTGAAATCTCAAATATTTCCATGGATCAGAACTTTTTACAAAATCTTATTTATTTACATTATCTCACAGTGCTTCTGAAACATGTCCTGACAATGTGTGATCTAAAATAACTTGGCCCGACTGAGCAATGGAACCAAGATGTTATTGTGGTGCATCGAGGTTAGTCAGCTGTCTGGGTCCCACCAGTGACTGCATTCAGTTGGTTCAAACTGCATATACAAATCTTAATTAACTAGCAATTAGGAATGGCAGATTGTCAGATACCAAAGCCTGTCAGTGAGAGATGTAGACTGTCCACATACTTCCATACTGTTAGTCCTTAAGCAGGGCATCGTTAAAGCCTTTGTAATAGCGATCCATCACTAAGCTGAGGGCTTTAGAAACATCCAGAACAATTTCAAGGAGTGTAAAATTGATAGTAATGTGTTAGAGAAGGTGTGGCTTAGACTGCCCTGTGTAGGGAGGTGAAGGGGATCATAGGGCAGTGGGTTGTTATCTCTCTCCACAGGTCAGGTCTGCATTTGTGGCTATCCTGCTGACAGCAGGGAGACATTCCAGCTTGCAGAGGCAGGAGTCTGCCTCTCTGGAGGTCTCATTAACTCACATCAGAGCCCACTTCCATCTGTGCTGCTGCTGGAACTATCTCAATCCATGCCAACAGAGGGATTTGGCTGAAACCACTTTGGATAACCCTGTCTTGAGCCCGTGGGTCTTCATTTTGATGTGTACACCAGGACAAGGCACTGGGCAGCTGAGTCAGGGCTGTGGTGGTACAAGAGATTGGTGGGTACCAACAAAGCAGGACACATTTCCCTCTTCAGCCTCTCTGCCCCACACAAGGAAACACTCCCCTGCGCTGCTGCAGGCACTGCCCGTATTCAGCTGTTTTGCAGCTGGGACTGGTTTAATGTCTCCACCATTTCCAACATCCCAGTATGTGTAGGAGGCACTGGGCTGAGGAGATGGGACATCATGACAGCCAGGGCCTGGATACCCCTGGGAAAGTCACATCTGCTGCAAGCCCCCTCCAAAAGTTTTTCTCTCTAAACTTGTGGTATACATCCTGTGTCCTGCTGCTGTCATTAGTCAGCCTAGATGGATTAAAAAAAATTTTTTTTTCCCACACAGCTTGAAAAAACACAGTTAAAAATGATTATTCTGAGGACTGCTACACATTTCTTAGTGCATCTCCCAGCAGAGATGCAGACTTCTGGTGAATTAAAGCCCAATGACCAGTGCCTTGGTCCCTCCTGGGAACCTCACAAGCTGTACATGCATCCCCCAGCAGGACAATGTGATGAAAAATACTGAGATACATTTCCCCATGGAATGCTCAAAGTGCCATGCAGGAGCAAGACCACAGCTTTGAGCTAAATGACAAGAATGGCTGTCCATGTTCACACGTGCTTAAAGCCTTCACCATCAAAATAGGTCTAGAAGTAATGGTGAGAGCCAGACAGGGAATATTAGAGACCCCCATAGGGATATTATTGTGTTGCTGTGATTGTAATATCCTTAGGCAGGAGATAACCCTTCTCCACAGATAAAAACAGGAACCCAACATGAAAAATGCAGCCATTATCCAACTAGACACAGTTTCCTCAGCACTGGGAAGCTCTGAGTGGAGGTAAATGCACACTGGCTTGAAATTTCAGTCTGCTCCAACTTCCTCCTGGTTATGCATAGAGAAAGAAAAAGATTTACTTCTTTCTGAAGAAGCTTAAAGCTCTTTACGTATCACTAGGTGGCTGGTGCAGCATGCTGACCAGGTCTACGCATTTCATCTCATTTCATCTCATTTCGTTAGAGCTTTAATCATGTTAATGACAGTCGTAACATTTCAGGATGACTTTAGATCAGCAGCTGAACTCTGAGCATTTTACTGCAAAGGAAAGGATGCCAGAAGTTAGATACCACTCTCAGGTGTCCTGGCATCCCCTCTGCTCTGCATCAGCATGTTAAGAACATCTCCTGCAGAGGTGGAGATGTGGCACCCACTGAAAATCATCCTCCCAGTTCCTTCCTGCCACAATTTCTGCTCCAGCTCTGCTCATCAAGGAGGACCTTATAGAAGGCTTCTTTAGGGGTTTTTGCCTTGAGCAAGACTTGCAAAAATAAAGATAGCTCAATCCAGAGCAGTAGGAGGTGGAGGGGAGATGAGAAAAGTCTCCAGCTACCTAAAAAGTATTGGAATACACAGAGCACACCTCCACTAGGCACAGACAAAACCAATCACTGGCACTCAGCAGGGAAGGTTTAACTAAGACATTAGGGGACATTTTCCAATGATACGGGCAGTGTAGCACAGGAATCAGTTGCTGGGAGGAGGTAGGAGCTCTCATCAGCTGCTTTAAAGAAGCAGTTAGCCCTGTGCCCAGCCAGGCGGTGCTGGGCTCAGCTTGGGGAAGGAGCAAAGGATTGCTGGCTGCTTCTGATCACTCCCAGCATGATGACCTCCACAAAGCAATACATGCCCGAAATGTGCAGCGGAGAGGAGACAGTCCCGTTAGCCCTGCCTTGCTACCCACTGCTCAGAGCAGGCAGGGAGCAGGTGATGTTGTGTCTGCAGTGGCATGCTACTGGTCCTGCTAATCACACAGAAATAATCAAGCCCAGGGAATCAAATACATTAGCTGCTAATTACAGGCACTGCCAACCCTGCAAGCTCTCTATGTCCCCACCACCAAGCTCAGCTCAAAGGCAAGGAGCCCGGCACTGTGAAGGGGACGTGACATCCCTATGTGTGATGTGCCAGCTTTGGCACCCCATTGCTAAGACCATCTTCTTCCTCACTTTAGGGCACTCGCAGTTTCCTGGACCATGCACAATGTACTAGTTGAAGGCTGTGCTAATATTGCTGAAATGGCCTCCCCCTTGGCTCCTTCCACGACTTTAGGCAACTTTCTTGGTACTCCTTTTTAGAGTGGACAGTGCTTGGCCAGAGTCTGGTACAGGGCAAGGGGGAGGCTGAGAGCCAGAGTTATAGTTCTTTGATCTGAAACAGCATCATGTGTCCAAGTGGTGCAAATGTGTGAAATGCCTGAATCCCGTGGGTATCTATTTTCTGCCTGCCCATTTCAGCTCAGCTCATCATCACAGGAATCAGCACTGCAGCAGATGTGGAGAAATCACAAAATGACAGGACAGTCTTTAGCACAACTGGAAGCTCTGTTGAGACATGATGAAATACTGGAAATGAGACCTCTGAGCTGCACCAAATACCTACTGAAATGTAAAGAGCCCTCTGTAAGAAGCAGCAAATCTTTGTTAATTTTCTTCCTGTGGTCTCAGCTCCAGAACAGCACCAGAGCAGATACCCATTTCAAACCTGAGCATTCTCTCAGCAAAAGAGGGGCTAACCTGACACACCAAACTAACTGGGCACCTAAAACTAGGAACATGAAATTGTACATCAAAGCTTTTGTGCCTGAGTGTCGCATCACTGCAACCAGATGCCCATCTCCAGGGTGGCCACTAACCCCAACTCACAGTTCATAATCACCATCTAGATCTTATTTCAATTAACACACCTCAAATCAATTATTTAATTGCCCAATATTAATCTCTTTATGGATTGCTAATTACTATTATCTTATTTGCATTTGCACTTAATAGATGCCCAGACAGCATCATGCTCATTCTGCCATGCTAGTTGCCAGGCCTTTTACTGTGCTGTGACTGCATATCTCATTTTCTAAGTGAATGTTATTCCTTTCATTAACTTGGCTTTACAGATAAGGCTTTGAGCATGGAATAAATTAACTCATTAGCCTCAAATAATCCAGTGGCCAAAACAGGCTGCATTTTATAGCCTGTATTCCAGCCCATACTGTCCTAGCAGCAACTGGGTAGGACATTTTCTCAGTGACTGCCCTGTGGATCTCCCCACATGTGCACCAGCTTTAGCCCTCATGAAAAGTGTCAGCAAGTTTAGATTTAAAGTTGGCTCCACATTTCTTCAGCAAAATCTTTCTGATTTAAAACCAAAACATCTTCACCAGAAACAAAAAAAAACTGACAAAAAACCCAAAACAAACCAAAAAACAAATGGAAACAAAATACTATGGTTTATGTCAGGTGAAAGGGGGGGCTACCTGCAATATGGTCATGAGTTGCAAGAAGGAATTTCTGAGCACCAACAGCCCCTGTTTGTGTGCAAGATGTGAGGTCAGACCCATTGCCTCTGATGTGTTTTATCCCTTCCTGCAGGTAACACATCCCAACGTGCCAGGGGAGCTCTCCTGCTTGAGGCAGTTTCCCAAGACCTTTGTATTTTTCTTGCCAATGAAGCCCCACAGACCTCCACAGCATTTCTCCTCTTTTACATTCAGCTCCAAAGCAGGCTGTTTGCTTGCAGGCTGGAAAGGGCAGGAACTCAGCCCATAGCCAGCCAGCTCGCAGCCTGACCCCCAGCCAGGGCTCCATACCAATTGCTCTGCACAGGCTTTTATGGCTCTTTCAGCTGCACTCAGCTTTGATTGTGCTTGATCAAAATGCACAGGGCCAGCTTTGATAATCACTGATGATCAGGAGCTTTTAGGAGGCAAGTGACGGGGCCAGTGCTAGCTTGATGGATTGGGTCATTAGGAGCAGCTGTTTCCCTTCCTGACTTGCTTTTTAAAGGGAAGTGTTGTCTGTTGTCTCCTTGCTCCTTGGGGAAGTTGTATGAGGGTGTTTTAGGGGTCCTTGGCTATTGCACCCTCTTAAAAGCATAAGGATATTGGTGGGTATGAGGAGGGAGGTCAGCATAGTCCTGCTGTGTCCTGGCTGGCATGCACAGCAGTGCATTTGAATAGTAATTTCTGCGTAAATCAGCTGCTGCTCCTGCTGGTACTTGCATAGCTCTCCTGACTGTGAGCAGAACATCTTTATCATCATAGCCCCCCACGGCACAGACAGAAGTGCAGGCAGGGAGAAGAGTTGCAGAGGCATAGAGTCAGTTTCTACAGCAGTGTTCACTCTCCCCAATTCTGCATGCTTAGACTGGGTAGGTTGGAGGTGGGAAGGGCTCCTCTGTAGTACCAAACTGTGAGCAACACCTGGGTGTTAGAGAGTGTGGGGCTGCCTGTCTTGCTGCAGCCCCCAACCTGCTTGGTGCAGCCTTGGTGGAATGTCATGCCAGATCACCTGCCATCCTCAGGGAAGAGCTGTGGTGTTCCAGATGACACTTTAGCCCCTCTGGGACATAGAAGCCACTGTAATTACTATCTATCAATGCAAAAGTGTATAAACACTATGGTTGTAAATACCCCCTTGTCCTGGAGGAACCAAGGTGCTGCCAGCAATTAATGCATTTGTTATAAACTCCGGTGTTTCCAGCTCATCTTGCACTACTTTTCCCTCACCTCCTTAGGATCTCCAAGCTGTGGCCTGGGAAGCTCACATGCACCTGAAGAGTGATACAGCAGCAGTATTGCTGCCAGCACGACTGTTCCAACCTTGCAGGGGCTCTTCAGCAGAGCCAGCAGCAATCTTATGGCTAAGAGCTTTGTCTTGTGCCAGGAGCTGCTGGGGAGGAGGAAAGCAGCTTTTGTGCCTTCAGCATCAGTGGCCTTTCCAGAGCATGTTCCCACACCACAGATAGAGCGAGGGAACTGCTGCAGCTGAACCAGGGAAACGATTGTGCAAACCAGCCTCCAGATGCTGTCAGGCTGCAAAACCCCAAGGATAAGCCAGGCAAGGAAAAGTGAAGCTGTATTTAGAGGAACCCATCAGAGACTGGATGTTATGACAGCTCATTCTGCCTCTAGAGACTTGGCAGGTACTGGCTAGAGGCGAGATGAACTGCTTTATACAGGCACAGTCAGTATTTCTGCCGTGGTATGGCTGAATGCCTCCTTGGAGCTGTTCATCCTTAGATGTCCCACTGGTCTCCGGGGATGGGTATGCAGATGAGATTAATTGTAGGTGCTAAGTACCGTCCTCCCCGAGGACATCTTCTTCACCTGCTCCTGCTCTGCTGAGACACCATCAGTTTAGGAAATAATTACAAATGTGAGTTTGAAAAAAAAAAAAATTCATCTTGTTCAATAAAAAATAAAAGATGAGGGGAGGGATGAGCAAAAATTTGCCAGAGCCATACATTAAAAACAAATTATGCTCATCAGGCAGGTGAGCCAAGGCCTGCCAGGCAATTGGAAAGGCAATGTGCAGGCAGTAATTGAAAAAAGTGAGACACAAGTGAACCGCTTACATGCTGGCATAGTAACTACATGCATACGAGTGCAGTCACCAAGTTAACAACTGGCAGCAGTGTCAGTGAGCAGGGATGGAGCTGCCTTGTGCTGTGTTCTGGGTCTTCACCCCCCCAGTCACTGGTCTGAGGTCTGGGACTGGGGCAGCATCTCACCTGTGATTCCTCGTGATGCTCCTCTCTTGCCTTGATGAACATCTGATTGCCCCCAGGGTTTGTTGAGTTAGTGCAAGTTAGTGCCAGGGCTCCCTTTATAGCCCAAATTATGGGTTATGGCAGAGTGAGTGTTAAACACCTGCTGCAGAAGGGATGCTGTTGTCCCTTTGCAATCAGATGCTTCTCTTTCCACCTTCTGCCTTTGGGAAAGCCCTGACATCGTGTTCTGCCTCTTCTGACACCCCTGCTGGCTTCAGCCTCAGGCAATGCCCAGGAGAGACTTTGTCCCCAGGGAAAGCCACTGAGTTGTCCCTAGGCACCTGGCAGCTGGGGGAAGCTTTGGCCAAGGCTTTCCCTAAGGCAGCCAGTTCTAGGCAGCAGCTGAACTGGATGTGTGCAAGTGCCCAGCTCCTTTCCTGGGCTGTCATGGATGGGAGGCACACCTCCTCAGAGATTTCTTTACCATGTGAGCTCATGAAGTGTGAAGGGACATTTTTCATGCCCTGAGGTCTCTCTCTGCAAAGGCAGCAGACCATCTTGTCTGCTGCAGGGAGGACAAGGTTCTTGCTGTGGAGTTCAGCCAGTGCTGGCTACTATGCCTGCCTGTTCCTGGGGGAGGGTTGAGGATTCAGGGGAGCCCTTTGGTCTCTTTTCTTTGACCCTCCTTCTGTTTTTGATCCTCTCTTCACCTCCTATCTCCAGGCAGCCTTGAGAAACAAGGAAGGGGTCAGCATGGAGTGGAGCCTAGGAATGTTTTTCATCTTACTGCTTCAGTTGGGTCATGTCTACATATTGGAAATCAGCATACTGTCAAGCCCTGAGTTTACACCAGTGAGTGTGGATGCTAAAATACTACTGCATGGAATTTTCCTTCCTGTAGGATCACAAAGATTCTCACCAGCTGTGACCTTGTTGGCAGCTGTTTGTAAAACAGTAGAAAGATGTTTTGACTATGGGTGTTGTGGCACCCCAGACAGTCACCCCAGGGTGACACCCAGGGGGTGGCTGGCTTCTTGTCCAATTACCTTGAAGTTAAAAGGGTATAAAAAGAGTTGTAAATTAATAAATAAAGGCTTCTTGGCATCTTGGTGAAGAAAATGTCTCTGCCTCTCTCTTTCTCCTCCTCTGGCAACTGGCAGATAAGAGACAAATGAGTATCGGTAAAATATCTGCTTCACATAGAGTGCAGCAGCTCCTCCACTTAATGGCTACTCTGGCCCGATTGGTCCCTCTCTAGCCCCTCTTGCCAGGAGAGGTTACATTTCAAGAAGGTCACTGTTAGTAATCTCTTCTATAACCCCATTTCTGTCTTCTCCCATTGTTCCCTCCCTCAGTTCCACTATTACCGTTTTGGGCTGTATTGCTTTGATTGCTTCTCATCCAGTGGGTCAACCAAGATCAGGACTCCTTTGTGAGTGATGCTGTACTTGGAAAGATCATCCCTGCCCTGGGAGCCTATAGTTGGCTGATGAGCCATAGTTTATCCTAGGGTGAGGGAGAACACAGATCCAGAGAGAGAGAGAGGTGGTAACTTGCCCCATGTCACACAGAGGACCCTGTGTGAGAAGTCCCAACCCAGGTATGACCATGGCCCTGCACAAGGCATGTAGAGTGCTAAAAACAAGCAAACTAAGCGCAGCTGGCATAAAATCCATGCAGTACATTGAACTGTAATGATTCTGACAATAAAGCAACCCAATAAATATTATGAAATGAAAACAGCCCTCCGGGAGTGTTTGCTATTGATTGCTGAGAGCTGGCATTTGTGCAGCAGATTACATGCGAGACAGGTTCCCTCTGCCTTTTCTTCTTTCCCTTTTAAATGCAGAATGAAAAGAGCTCTCTGGAGTGAGTGGTGGAAGGAGACCCCCCCTCCTCTTGCACTTGGGCACTGTCAGAAAGGGAGAAAAAGAGGCAAGCGAGCTGAGAAAGGCTATGCAGCAAGTGGGAGAGGAGTGTGAGAATGCAACCCTTGTCCTTGCAACCAGTGACAGCTCTCTCAGTGTTCCCTAGGCCCAGCCTGAAGAATTAGGAATTCCCCTGCAGCCCCAAAATATTCACAGCCTTGTGGCTGGTGCATGGTGTGGGTTTCTTGCCCCAGCATGGGGCAAGGCGTGCTGGCTGGTCTGTGGGGCTGAGCAACAGGATCCAAGGTGGGTTTGTCCTTGCTCAAATGAACTTGACATGTCAGGAAGAGAATACTTTCCCTTGGCACCTTGCAAAGTTACAACTCTGGCCTTCCTGCCTCCCCACCCCTTACTCAAACACAGTTGACTGTAAATGCTCCTTGACTGGCCTGGCACACAGACCAGCTCTCAGCTGGATCTCATTGGGTTGTTGTGTGAAGATGGGAGGGCTGATGTGCTCCATGTCATTACTTGTCACTGCTCAGTGAAAAGCTTCACCCAGTTTCTCTGTTCTTTTCCTGCTGTGGCTCTGGTTGTAGTGTCCACACTTCACCACCACCAATCCTTGAACAGATTATCTAATGCTGTGTGGGCAGAGAATGTGATCTGGGGACAGTGCAGCATAGGATGATCCCTGCTTCTGATCCCTGGCCAGTGCAGACTATGCACCTGGGCATCCTGGGCAGCAAAGACAGGCTCTGGTATCCCTCATACACAACCCTGTGCTCCAGAGTATGTGCTCCCCTTGGTTTCTCTGGCTTCTGCCTGCTGCTTCTTGAATCCTCTCCATTTCACTAATTAACCCTGTTTCCAGTGAGAGCTTTTCTACTGCCACTAATTGCAGAAACACCAGTCTGTGAGATAAGAGTGATGGAGATCACCTAGCTGTGTTTTCTAACAAGGATGGGCAAACTCACGGACATGAGAAGGAATAAGATGATTCTTTGTAAATTTGAGACATGAATCAGGTGAGCAATGAATCAGGCAGTCTGGTATGAGACCATTTGATGAAGCTGGGCAGAGCCATGTTTTGAAATAAAAAAGCAGTTCTTCCAGCAACATGTAATGGATCCTCAGTATCCTTGTCACAGATGTTAAAAGCTTACTTGGACTGCAGGGAAGACTGGACAATTTTACAGAAAGGAGAGGTTTTTCAGTTACATCTTGCTTAGGAAACCCCAGAGATGAGCAGCTGCTATATCTTCAGCAAACACTCAAACATGGACAAAAGAGGGACAGTGCCAGCAAACCTTGGTGCTAAGCTGGGCTCTTCCAGAGCATAAACCCTCTGTACTGCTGCTCAGCTGGTCCCTCTTCCTCTCTGCCTTTGGCTATCACCATTTCAGCAAAATCTTCTCTTCTGCAGGCTTGAGGAAGGCTACCAAACTCTGAGAGTCATTGCTTGGGCATTGCTGTCATGTTTTCCATGGATAGATCTGTATCAAAAGAAATACATTTAAAAGCTGCAACATAGCAAGAGATGTCTGTCCTACAGTGTGTGTTATCTCATCAAGCTCACCCAGACTGAGCCTGGCTCTTTCACCAGCCTCATTTTTCCAGGCAGCAGCTGATTGCGATTTACAAAATGACATCTTCAGAGCTCTTGGTTCTTTTTTATTATGTTTTGTTGTTGTTTAGGGTGGGTTTTTTTGTTGTTGTTGGTTGCATTTTTTTCCATTTCAGACAGCTCTCCTGTAAACAGCTTGGACAGGAACAAAAAAAAAAGAAAAAGAGCAAATCATTATCCCTCATTGGGGAGTGAAGATACAAAAGCTCTATATTTGCAGGCATTTCATAGACCAATGTTATGACTGACTGCTGGGTGCATGACAAGAATGGGCCTGATTCTGCTCTCAGATACTTACCAGAATAAATCTGAAGTATCTGTGCTAGAGTCAATAATTTTTACGCTGGATTTTTATCAGTGTGAGTAATAGCAACTGAAGGTTCTTTCAAGGCATTTATAAAAAACATTTCCTGCTGGCTAAAGAGATACACTTCTTTGCTAACTGGAAATAATCATATGCATTTTCATATCAGCATCTGCTAAATAAGTCCAGGGCTGTGTATTAATGAGGGCGCTGCAAGAACTTTGGAGGATAGGCTTAGAATTCAAAATGACAGGGATGGATTGGAGACAGTGTCTGGAATCAGACAGACAAAATTTAGTACAGAAAGCACAGGGTGCAACATTTAGGAGGGATAAATGAATGCATGAATGCATAGACAGGAGAGCCTGGAGAGGCAGCAGGATGGCAGAAAAGGATCAAGGGGTTGAGACGGATCACTAACTTAGTATGAGTCAATAGTGTGGTGGTTAAGCAAAAAGGGCAGCTCACCTCTTGGGATGCATTAATGTTGGATGTTGGATCTGAGCCATGGAAAGCTGCAATTCTGCTCTGTATGAGCTGTGATCAGGTCTGGGCATTGCAGCTGAGGGCATCTGCAGACAAACCGGAGAAGAACAGCAACATATTTGAATGGAGAGATGTTAAAGAGAGACAGAAATCAATGTTTCCTTTCTGTGAAAACATCTGTTTTTCACATAGAGAAAATAAAGGTTTATTAGTTCTAAAGGGTTCAGCCAGTTTTGGAAATGACCTCATGCTCCTCTGAGTTTGAATGTATGGGACAATGGCCCTCACTTTTTGCTTTTCCTGTCCCTCAGCCTCAATGGGATACCATCCTTTGACATACCAGGTTTCTTTTGGGAATGTCTTACGTTAGAGAGAAAACCATCCTCACCTTTTTTTTTTTAACTTGCATTCCTTGGATTCATCCTGATGCCCAATGAGAAATTAGCTTCTTGACTGACCTATGGACAGGGAGCCTGGCTTCAGTGTTCATGCTGTGGGCTTTCCCTCTGCTTTTTTCCCTTTTAAAATGAAAAGACTTGCAAAAGGTGTTTCTGGGTCAGCACTGTGTGTCTGAGCCATGTTTGGGAAAAGGGTAATGCAGACAGCAGACACCAGCTCTCTCTTACTGCCCTTGAGACCTGTATTCAGGGTCTCAAGGACAAATAGCAATAAACCATATAACACCGCTTTTTATATGGCAGTGGAACTGCTTTGGGATGACCCTTTCCTATCAGAAAATGGCTAGTTCCTCAGATACAGAAAAACCTGTGAAGCTGATGGGAAGCTGCACAAACAGTTCATTTTCCACTGCTTGACGAGAGCAAGAGGCAGACTTTTCCGCACCAGCTCCTTCCTCTTTGCAATGCACTGTGCATATCAGCTTCTGGGTGACATTAGCGTTTAGGCAGGTCTGTGTACACCAGAGGAATACAGGAATGCTGAGCACATACCCAAGTGGCAATAGAGCCTATGGATTAAGCTCTTCTTTCAGTGATATTAGGACAAACCTTCAGGGGGTCTCTTGAAATCAGAGGGACAGACTATCTTGATATTAAAAGCAATCAGAATCTGTCCTGCCCAGGATATTTAAATAACACCACTGACTGCCTGAGTGTCAGGGATGCGCAGTCACTGATGTGATTGGGACTGGTGCGGGGAGGGTTTCTTGCAGGGTTCATGTCAATGCCCAGGGATCTGGCCCTGCAGAAGGAGGAGCAGGATACTCTGTGCCTCTGCCCACCCTGACCCATGGTGTTGGGGTGATCAAGGGAACATGGCAGCAGAGCAGTATAATACTGAATGACTACCTTAGGGAAAAAAGCAGCCTAGAGAGTGATTTGTCTCCACTGGCAGTGGCTAAAATGAGTCAGATGAACTGTTTCCCCAAAGGGCTTGATTTTCCTGTTCTGTAATTGCGCCCATCTCCCCATTCCTGCACAGAGGACACCCTTGCATGCTCCAGGGTTTAAGGACTCCATGTACTGCCCCATGACCTGTACTGGACTCAGCAAGTTCTCCTCACCACTCCTCCTCCATGCCCATGTCCTTGTGCTGATGTCACAGCCTTCCTGGGCATTCCTCCGACATTCTTGTCATGTGTGACACCTTACAAAAGCCATCTCCCTGTACAGATTCCGGGGGTTAGTCAGGGCAGGTGTCCTGTAAGGGGAAAGGTTCCTCTCAGACAGGGTCTGGGAGGGCAACTAATCAGGTAAGTTCATACCCTGGGAGCCCTCTCCTAACACTTCCTGGAATCCAGGGTGCTTCCTGGCTATGTGATGTCAGGGTCTACTGATGAGTCTGGATGGGCTCCAGCAGTCCCAGCTGCATCTCTCTTTGCATCTTCAGGGCCCAGCTGTGGTGCTGAGCTGGCCTTCTGGGACATGCCTTTAAAGCAGCCTGGGGACCAAAGCATCTCTCTGCCCTCCCATGTGACACCAGCCCTCACTTTACCCTTTGAATAATTCACTGTGCTCTCCATCAGCTCAGTGACAACCACTCAGTTCCCATCTGTGCTGGGCCCCAGGCTGCAGGCATGTTATTTACCTGCCTCTCCACCAGCATTTTGGGCTCAGCTGGGTTTTACCAGGATAATTGCCTGGTTGGGCTAGGGAGCAGAGGTTGACATGGGGATGCAGAGCCTATAAACCCTGGCTAGTCAATAACACTTGCCCTGTCCCACCAGCTCTAGATGGATGGGCTCTCAGAACGAAGCGTTCGCTCTCCAGCATGTGAGGGGAGCTGATTTGTATCAGCTCCACATGAGCCAAAGCTCTCCAATATTCACTCCTTAACAGGGCTTGTGAGCAGTGTCTGAAGTGCTCATGTTCAGATGAGACTTATCCTCTTCAGAGGGCTGCACTTCTCTGTCAGCTTTGCCTTTTCATTCTTCCTGGCTTTTTTTTCTCTTTTTTTTTTTGGGGGGGGGAGGGGGTTTAGGGATGAGGTTAGTGCTAGAGCATGAAATAGCATTTATTTTTAAGGAATAAGGAGTCTGGACACCTTGTTCAGCATTTGAACCATGATGCCTCTGGAATGCTTTGCCCTGTCTTCCAGGGAGGGCTATGGGGCTGATGTTAGCCCCACGTGTCACTACGGGGGTGCACAGGCACAACTGCTGCACACACAGCCATATAGTATGAGACTATACACACACGTACTGAGGCACTCACAAGCACCTGACAAAAGCCTTGCACACCATTTCCCACACCAGCCAATGAATGTAAGAGCTGTCACCTCAATTCCCTGTTACATAGTCGTTACTGAGTGCATTTCCAGATCACCCCTTTGCACCCAAATGAATCTCTACAGAGAGTGTTGCCTGAACATTTTGCTTTGCTTGTCACATACATACACATCATCTCTTTCATGTGTTTCTTCAAATGAACAGAAAAGCACATACAGAGGCACAGTCTCCCTGTCTTGTAGCATTATCTAGGCACAGTAATTCTCTTCGACATGGCTTTGCAGATTGCCACTGCTATGCACACACACACTTGTCTTCACCATAACCTCCCACTCGAGAACAGCCGGTGCCACCCTGTACCCCACCTCCCAGCTGCACAAACATCCTGACCCACAAATGTGCTCACACGCCTGACCTACAGGCTGCCATTTGTTCTCCAGCATCCCTGTCCACCACACTGTGAGAAATTGCTTCTTGATTCTTTATTAGCAAGAAAAACAAACCTCATGAGCAGCAGCAGCTGCCCCATGTCCAGCCTGAGCAAAGGGGAAGGCTGAGCAAATTCAGAGTGCAGCTGGGTCTCCTGGGCTCTGGGTGTTTGTTTCGCAGTTGAAATGAGAATTGCCACAGACTGGCATTATAATTTTGTTTCATAGGCTGCATGTATAAGGACGTCAAAGACATGGATGTGAGCAAACTGTGAGGCAGTGATAAGCCCCCTATTTGTTTACCAGTGGAGAGATGGTAGATCTTGATATTCTCCTCTGAAAAATAGACATGGTGAATGCATACACTTTGAACTGCTCAGGGACAACAGGCTCAAAGGGGCAGGTTCCTCATGAGCCGAGGATCCGTGGCCAACTTGGCATCTTGGGGAGAGTATTTCCCCTGAAAGAGAACTCAAGCAGCTTTCTCTAGCTTCTCTGGACTGATGACCTGGCTGGAGTTGCAACAAGTTGCTGCATTGGGTTGCTAGCCTTTGAGGGTTGTTGATGTCTATGTTTCCTGCATTGGTTTTCCCAATGCATCTTGTTCCTGCCTTACAGCATCTCTGCATTGTCCCCTCCCCACTCAGCTCTGCTGAAACCTTTTGTCACCCCTGTCTTGCTGCAGCCCCCCATTCCTTGTGCTCTCAGCCACAGGCACTGAAGAGGGGGTGTCAGAGCATGAGATGCTATGTGCTGCAGAGAATGGAGCCCTGAAACCAGGTAAAGCATAAATGGGGCTTTTGAATGATCTAACTCTTGCTGTTTCATTTTGTCCCTTGTTTTCTCTCACAGCAATGGCACCCCTGACCTTAGCTCTGTGTTATTTATCAGCAGATGCCTTTGATCCCCTGTACCATGGATCCACTCGGCTCCATGCCCAGGTTGGTCAGCAAAGGGCTTTATTGGGCCACGTGTGCTTATTGTTTGATCTCCTTTGTTTTGTGCGTCTGTGGCTAAAGAACCCACCCTTGGTTGTGCTGTGAGGAATTCCTCAAAAGAAAGGAGGTGAAGCATGCTCAAGCAGGACATGTCACCCATCTCATGAATCAGGTGCCTCCTCTGCAGAGCTCAGCCAGTGCTGTCATACCATGTTTAGGGGTCTCGAGCAATGGCCTCATCCCCATAGATGGACCTAAAGAGAGAAACAGGGTGCAGGACAAGGCATTGAAGCTAGAGCTCATGCCCCAGTCTGAGGATGTTCCTCTTGCCTCTGGAGTGGCTGAGTGGGGTGTGCACAGTACAGTGTAACCTGCCTGTAATGTCAGAGCCCCTGGCATGACATGAGGCAAATATAATCTCAATGGGGTGGTGGGGATAGAGAGGTTGCAGAGTCTGCTGTGGATAGCATGTCCTGGATACAAGTCCTCATTTTGGGGCATGGTGTCAGATCTCCCAGGTAAGATTGGGACATGGAAACCTATAACGCTGAGGCAGGAGGAAGAAGCTGTGCAGTGCTGAGCCCCCAAGATCGACAGGAGCAGGTAATACCCCTCCATTCCCTCTCTCACAGAAGGAACTGAGTCCCAGGGGTTGTACTTCAGCCACTCAGCCCCAGTTCTCCTCCAGATTGGACAAGATACGGGTACCAAGCATAAGCACAAGCTGCAGCTGCCTCCCCAGGCAGATCCTGGCAGGGTAGAGTGCTGCGTGCTTCTCGCTCATGTGCCTAAGATGCCATTTTCCACGGTTTCATGCATCTATAAGACAGGTGTTCTCCAGCAGTGAAGAGAGATTTACAGTGGCTTATCTCTGTTTCTAGACGTGTGAAGCAGCTCTGATGAGGTTTGGGCATTGTTTCTCCCACTGGCAAGTGGAGAAAATGGAGTCAGGATGCCTGCACTCATGTCTGGGATATGACAGTGCTGCTGAGAGATGAGGTGGGGGAGATGCAAGAAGAAGTGTCCAAACCCCATCAATACCATGCTAGGAAGGACATTGCTGAAGCCTGACATGAATGGCCTTTATCCTGAACATAAGCAGGTACAGTTTCCTGGTCCCAGGCACCACCTCCTGCAAGGAAGGATGAAGTTACAAGGTACAGCTTCTCATTTGGTTGCAGCCACTTCTGGGGTGAAGTGAAGCAGTTGCTGTGACAGCTGCAATAGCCCAGGGGGGTTAGTCAGGGGGAGACAGGCAGGGCAGGCAAGACGGAAGGATGTGATGGAGGAGGAGACCAGACACACTGGAGTGGGGAGAGAATGCCAGGGGAGCGCTGATAAATGGAAAAAGCAATTAAGACGCAAAGAAAGAAGAAAGCAAGACCTAAAAGGTAACTGACTAGAAAATTAAAATTATTCAGCTACAGAAAATAGATCTAATGACTTCAGCGCGATGTGGTCCCTGGCAGATCAGCATAAAGAGCACGTGTGCAGGAGTTTCCTTAAAGGTGTCAGTGACAGAGATGAGCCCCAAGTCCTCCGGGGCCTCCAGAAACCACTTTCCTCTCTGCTCACAAGAACAGACTCTTCCAGGCTCCTTCCAGGCTCCTGCCTATACTCTGGTTTCCTACCACAACCCTCAGGCTTCCAAACTACTCTTCCCTAGTTGAGCCAGGCACATTTGTCCCCATGCCTCAGATGGTGGCTTCAGCACACAATGTCCAGGCTGCATAGGTGCAGGAGGTCACATGGGTTCTTTGTCTACAGGTCAAATGCCTCCCCCCGTGGCTTGTGGGATTAGTTACTCCAGCCTTGGGGTATACTTTGCTTATACTTATAATCTGCTTCTGTTCATTCTGAATTGCAGCCTGTATTTTTGGGGGGTGGTTCCTCCAATTTGCCGAGATGGCTTCAAATTCCAAAACCCTTTCCTCCCCAGTGCTTGCAATCCTACCTGTCTTGCTGATGCCTGTGGATGGAAGATGTACTCTCTGCTTTCCACCACTTGAGACATCACCAAAAGCATAGCTGAGCTAGGACAGCCTGCACTAACCCCATTTATCATAAGCCTGATGGGAAAGACTGCCAAGCATCCATATGAGAAGGAAGAGGTGATGAGGCTGAGGCTTTGGAAGCCAAGAGGACAGGGAGAATGAGCACACTGGTGCAATACAGATGCCACCAAGAGCTGGGTCACAGCTTTGCTGGGAATGAGCTAGGCTGTACAGATTGCTGGATAGAGGCTTTTGCAGAGGGGGAATACAAAGGTGCAGATCTGATCTAGAAGAGCAGGTTCAGCCTCTTGTTGATGAACCCTCTCTGGAGAGGACACAGGACGGTCCTGCATAAAAGGCACAGCCCATCTGCATGGTGAGGGAAGCTTAAACTATATCCATGGATTTATACAGGGACAAGAGACACTCCTGCAGGGTTGAGGACCAAATGGCCTGGCCATTCACAGAATCACAGAATGTTAGGGGTTGGAAGGGAGCTAGAAGATCATCTAGTCCAAGCCCCCTGCCAGAGCAGATTCACCTAGACCAAGTCACGAAGTATCTTCCCTGACTTGGAATCGAACCCATGGCGTGGCACTTAGAGCGCTGAATCCTAACCACTAGACCATCATGTCTTCAATTCCACCTTATCCTTCCTGCCATCTCTGCAAAAAGCAGGATGTGGAAAGATGTGTTATGTTCACCAGCAGCCATTACTAGCACCCACTGCCTCAGTGCTCTTGCAAGCAGCCACTCTAAGGGTGGAAACGAGGACAGCCTCTCCTCCCGTTAGAGTAAGCATCACAGGATGTTAATGTGGTAATTGGGAGGGGCCACCTTACTCCCTTCTCAACAGCATTTCTTGCCTAACACCTTGTTCTGTCTCACTTTTCATCCAGTGTAGGCTCCCAGCTGCTTGTCTCCTGAAGACATGCTGAGAAAACATTGCATATTATAGAATGAGGAACAGTAAACACAGGTTTCTTGCTAGTTTTCCACTTGTTTGTTTTTTTGTTATTTTTTTTTAATTCTGTGAACATCAGCAAAAGCCACAGGGATAGGGTATTTAATAAGAGTATTGTCTTTCACCAGCCTTTAGGCTCCACAGGGGTTTTTCAGGGGGATCCCATTCCACTGAGGTTCAGGAATGGCTTTAGTGGGGATACAATGGGGTCACATGCCTGCCTAGAACAGTCTGTGCCTTGGAGTCATCATTCAGCAGGATGTGGGATGCCATGTGGGGGACAGGAATTCTCAAATCCATTCCAGGGATGTTTATGGGAAAGACTTAGATCCTAGGACAGATGCTGCCAGGGTCAATCAGATCCCAGTGGATCCTTTGAGACAATATTGGCACATAATTCTATTCCTTTTATCCTGTCCCTGGCAAAAATGCCTATGATTTACACTCTGTGCATTGCAGTATCTTCCCCTGGAGGTTTCCTGGACTCTTTACGCACTCTAATTAATAATAATCTTCCCTACTATCACAGTAATTTATTTATTCAGCACCAAGTGACAGGCATACTGCCTTGCAGACAAAAATACCCTGCATCCTTTCAGTGCTGGTAGAAGCTGGAAGTCTTGCTTTGAAACCAAAATCATAGACCAGAGTTGGAGCAAAGAGACCATCTGGTGCTGGGGCTGCACCCAGTGCTCTCATCCTACAAGTGGGCCATGCAGGGTAGGTCAGAGTTGCTCCTAAATACTTTTGCAACCTGCTTCTCTCTCTCTGCTTTGCATCATCTGGGGTCAATTGTGCCAAGACCCAAGTCCTGGGATTCTTGGGACTGCAGACTGATGGGACCAGGGCTGTGAGACACAACTTCTCTCCATGGTGTGCAGCCAGTGATGCTCAGGCACATCCACATTATTTTGGATGAATGAATCATGGTCTGAAGTTTCGTTGAGGTTAATCCCACCATAGTCTTGTGCAAAGCAACGTGGCATCATTTATGAATCCACCTGAAGCCCTGCATGACCCTTTCGCTTACCATGCACTGAATCAGGCAGCTATGCCTGGAAGGTGTGATAAACATACATGTACCCCAAGGATAGTTTGGCTGTCATGTAGGGGCAACTCTGACAAAAAGAGAACACTTTTATTGCTACCCAGTTCCTGCATCTCGTCCCTCTGCGTGACTCTTCTCTGGGAGAGGAAGGAAGGTCCTGCATAAGTACCCACCAGCCAGAATAGCAGGCAGTGTCCCGGGGCTTTGAAACCCACCATGACCCCAGAAGAGATGATACCCCCAGCTCTAGGTTGAACATGGCTGCAGAGCAGCTGCTCAGCCCTTCTGGGCTGTTTGGAAACAGAGAGGTGGGTGGAGGGCAGCTGATAAGCCAGGAGGTACAGGATGTCGGGTAAGATTTATTGTGTTGTGTTTTCAATTTGCACATCCACACAAGACAAACAGATGAGGTTTCAGTACAGCAAGCTCAGTTAATCAGGGTTTTGACAGCTGTGAAGCTGGACATTATTAATCGCTTTTGCAGACAGGCCGAAGGGGTAAAAATTACACTTTCCCCAAAAATAATAAGGAAGGACGTTCCTGCTGCTGCCTCCCCTTTTCCTTCAAGAACATTTCCTTATTACAGTCCCTAATACTATACTAATTGCAAAAATATTTGAGCTCACCCACTGCAAGCAAATTAGAAACAAAATACTTAAGTGTAAAACCTTAAGAATATTCTTCTTGATGCTCTAAAGTTCACAGGGATGGGAACACAGAGCTGTGACCCTGGGAGACAAGAGCTGAAACACTTCCCACCCTCGAAGACACAAGAAGTGTGTGCTGCATCCATTCCCATGTGTAGCTAACAGGGAGCTGCATTTTGGGACGAATTGCATGGAGCTGAGGAATGGAACTCTGTGAGCAAAGAGACTTAGGAAGGTTGTCTTTTCACCTGGTCACAGTCTGGAGATGCTGGCAACCTAGGTCTCAGCCCATTCCTAACAGGACTGTGCCAAGGCAGGAGGGCTCCAACCATCAAAGCATGACTTAGCCTTCCCTATCGCCCCTCCAGGTAAGGGAAATGCAGCCACAGTTTCTGCAAATGCTAGGAACTGGGAAAAGTGGCTCCTCCAAGGGCAGGGGGAGAGGGATATTTTCACTCCCAGTATGAATCTGGTTTTCTAAAGCCACAGTACAAAAGTTGCCCAGCCCCAACCCTGTCTACATGGCTGGATAAGTTAGATGGGCAGAGAAGCCCATTGCTTTCCTGTATAGCACTGTGCAGACATCACCCTGATCCATCTGCCTCCAGACAATGTCATCTTCCAAGCAGGAGACATTTAAACAGTGAAATGCCAAAGGAGCAGTGTGGTATTTAAAGGCGAAGATGCAATTACTAGAGTTCTTGGGAGAGCAAGCACACAAATGAGGGAGGTTTGGAGACGTTGTTTATCCTGCTCCTAAATCCACGGTGGTGCCATGTGTTCGCTAGGAAAGGGATGTGCAAACATCAGGCTGAGCGGAGTGTTTCTGCAGGGAATGAGTTTGTTTGACAGGTTGCCATTAGAGCATCTGAAAAATCTGACATTGCCTGTGGCCACAGGGAAGGTGACAAGCTCTGATTCTTGCAATATTACGCCTGACTGAAGCCTTGTTACAGGCATTAGTGTCAGAGGGAGCATCAAGAGCTTGGTTTGCATCTGCACACAGGAGGGAGAGGAGAGTAGCTAGGCAAAAGGTATTAGTGATAGGGTAGATTCTGGTCTGGGTCTCAGATCTGGTCCTAAATCCTTTGCCTAGCTACTCCCTCATTTCCCTAGGTCCCTTCCCATCATATTTTGCATCCCCACTCTCCCCTTCATCATTCACAGAAGCTAATAACCCAGGGGTGCTGGGAAAGGAGGACTGTTTTGTCACAGACATGGAGGCATCTGTATGCTGATGCTAATGCCCTGAGCTGCTGGTTGGTGCAGCAATGGAGAGGGAAATACACACTGGCACAATACTGTTGTACAAGCCACAGTCCATTCAGCACCTGACAGCACAAGAAATGTGCATTTAATTTTCTGATAAGGTTGTTGAATGCCCCACAGGGAATTGTAGGCACAGACATGGGACTGAAGGTGTGGATGGCTTGGCTGTGGCCATGCAGAACCCCAGGGGAAGGAGAGCACATCCTCTCCCTGCTTGCCTTTTCCCCCGTTTTGGTGTCGAACACATTAAAAAGCTTTCTCCCAACATTAATCCCAAATCTTTGTTCTTCTGCATCTGTCAAGTGCCTTTGGTGCTGGGTAATGCTAAATAATGCTAATTTTATTCCAGCTGCCTTGCTCGTGCTTAAAAACACTGTTGCAAAGAAAAATCAACATCAGCTGGAAGTGCCATCTTTGAAAGAGAAATGTCAGAGAAGCAATGGGGGAGCAGGACTGAAAACCTAAGAGGGGTGACATGCTGAGAAGGAGATGATGGAGGTGTCTGTATGAGGCTATGTGAGGAGAGAGGATGTCAGGGCTCAGACTCTCTGCAGCATCCAGCCCTTAGTATCTCTCATCGAAGCAGAAAATCTGCTTCTTCCTGGCCCTGGTAGTTTCCTGTGATTGAAAGTTGTGGTTTGGCAGCCCCCAGAATCCAGGCACAGGGTAGGTGCCCTAGTATTACCTAGGTGACCTCCTACAAGTGTTTCCTCTTTGTTCAGAGGTGCTGAAGCACTTTCATGGGTTCCCTCTGCACCTCTGGTTTCTTTCAAATTACATGAGCATTAGCCCTGAGAGCGCTCTGTTTTCACAACTGGTGTAAGATACCACCACCTCCACCTAAAAAAATATCCAAGGATCTGTTTTTGCCTGTCAAGGGTCAGATACTTTTACTGTGTTGCTGCATTGGTGGGAGCAGCATCAGAGGAAGAATGGCTGCCTGGACAAACCACACAAACTCTGCACAGGAGTGGAGCAGGGAGCATCTCCAAGCAGTGGAGGGGACATGGCAACAGCTTCTGCTGCAGTGAGGTGGAAGAGAGCAGCTGTCCACGGGGTTGTCTGGGGACAAGGCTGTGTGTGTGTGTGTGTGTGTGTGTGTGTGTGTGTGTGTGTGTGAAAAGCGCCCCTGGCTTCCAACACAGGTGGATGTATCCATGTGAAGGTCCTGCTGAGACTGTGCTCCGCTCCTGGTGGCTCTGCCTTTAGCCTCTATTTCAAACATCATGAAGGCGTTTTCTTCCCTTTCTCAGACACCTCTGGATTCTGGTGGGGAATTTCCACTTCAGCTTTAGGTCAGCCTAGGGCTTTATTTTATTTGACCCTATTTATTTAATTATTTATTTTATTTTTTTTAAGAGCTAAGCTAAATGGAGGGGAAGGTAAAAGCATTTCCCCCCTGCCCTTCCCTCCCTGCTGGAAGGTTAACACACTGGCCATTTCCTGCCTTCGAGGACGGAATATGCCTGGAGTTTGTCAACTCAAATTCAAATTAACTCTCAATTCAGTGGCTTCGTGTGAGGCCCTGGGGGCAGGTGGGGTGAGCAGCAGCTACAGATGTGGGCAGGCAGGGAGAAAGGCAAGGGGCAAAGCAGAGCTGCCAGCTGGACCTGCGTCCTAGAAACTTGGAGTTAACAGGAAAAGAGACAGCAAAGAAGGGAAATAAGGCAAATAACCCCAAACCAAAACAAAGAAGAAGGAGAGGAGAGGAGAGAGGAGAGGAGAGAGGAGAG
>VYZU01071960.1:64876-129979 GCA_013401355.1 Ceyx cyanopectus
AAAGGAAAAGGAAAAGGAAAAGGAAAAGGAAAAGGAAAAGCCTGGTCTTCCTAGTCTAGGAAATTCTTCTGAAGAACTAATCTGACCTCTCACATGCTTTAAATCATTGAAATAGGAATGAGCAAGCACAGGTAAAAAAAGTCCCCTGAATATTTGCTTGTCTAGAAGAATGAATTTACTTGGTCTGGGCTGTGCCCTCTTCTGTGTTTGCTTTCTGCAAATATCCAGCCCTTGGGTTTCACCTGCACAGACATTCAGGGAAAGCTAGTCACAATTTTGTGCACACAAATTAGTGCAGAGATGAATTGGCTGTTTCCAAAGACCAGGTGGGGAGCAAAAGAAAGAACACCACCCCAAGCAGCTGTTTAGCCACCACAGGCTACCAGGGATCAACCTCACAGTGACTGTTTAGGGAAAAACACAGATATTATCAGCATGTTAAATAACTGTGACTTGACATACACATATGAGAGGAATCTGCAATCCACTTCCAGATAGGGCTTTTCTAGGCACAAAAACAATAGGATAGTTTTCCTTTGTCTGAAGATTTGATTTTGCTTCTCTACACAGGGCTGTGAAAAGTGGTTGATGTAGGGGTGTGTGTTTATATATAGGTGTGTTCAGAGGCATATACTTAGAGCTCTGTGCATTTGCAGGGCTTACACACATTGCTATGACCTGGTGCATGGTTTTATAGTCAGCAGGATCCTTTGTATCCCTCCATGCTTCTCTAGAGGGAAATCTCAGAAGCTGAGGCCAGATGTAGGGGCCAGGTGGTGTCTGCTTCTGCTCAGTCCTTTTGTTCCAATCCTGAAATGCCTTGCTGATTTTGTTTGCATCCTCCCACATCTCCAAAACTCCTGCACAGTTGGCCAAGCCAGGCTCCTGTTTCAATCCCAGCCCAGTGGCTTGTGGCTGATGTCATAATGTGGTGCTGGTCAAAACAAGTTGTTCAGCTCTAAAAGCCTGGCACTATCCTGCTGGGACATGTGAGAAATGGGCCATAAGACATGCTCCTGGTGACCATAAACGACTATAGGGGCAGAGGAGGGTCTCTTTCCCAGAGGTAACTTTCCCAGGGTACTTCTCCCAGTTCCCCATAGGTGGGAGCAGAGGTCTCCTTTTCCTCTAGATACAGTTTTGTGGGGTAGAGCAGACCCACTCCAAACATGACATTTCTGTCCAGAGCAAGGCACAAGATGCTTTATTGTCCCTTTGTCACTCATGGGGTTTTTTTTAGGTCTATAAAGAAACCAAAAATATTTTGTCTGGATGGTCAGCCCTGCTGTGATGGGAGTGGCAGTAGATGGGCTACGCTAGGGGTATGCTGCCTTGGAGCAGTCCTGTGTTGTGATGAAGAGAGGATGCTGAGCAGCTTTGTGATCTCTCACCAGAGCAAAGGAGGATGGGAATGGAACCAATACCTCTGTGTATGGAACAACGAGAACAGTAAGTCCTGTGGGTCCCCAAGGTGCCTGTGGTGGGTTGCTATGTGCCCACTTACCCTGGTGGTGCTAAAATCACCAAATCAATTGTAGCAGCAATGTTGAGGGGTCAGAATGTCCTACACCCACCCCAATCAATTTCTGACTCACAACCCCCTCATATTTTCTGCAATTCATCTATGTAAATCATGGCACTGATTAATAACACTTAACACTTTCCAGCTACGAAAGCACATTCCAAGTATTTCCTAATTAATCCTTGCAACAACCTCACCAGGGAAGGCAGTGTGCCACTGTCCCGACTTTTCAGGCTCTCAGCCTTCTGGCGGACAGAGGTGGAAGTGTTCATCTGCACATCGTTAGCCCCTGCCACTTAATGAGTTTCCTTGCAGCAGAAGGGAGCATCACACAGCACGGTTTGGAGTAGATGGAGCTGCCTTGTGGGCCCCACCAAGAGGGTGGGGAGTGGTCAAATTTCCCAACTTGTCTCTTTGTGGGGCTCATAGCCAGGGGAAGGAAGATGGTCCCTGTGGGGTGCTCTTCCACTCCTGGTGCAGGGTCCCGTGGGTGCAGCTGTGGATTTGGGGTACTTGAGGAACCATGAAGAATCAGTCAGGAGAGGATTAACAGACTTCTCATGGAGACATGCTCTGAACTATTACCTCCTGGTAGATATTGCAATGACCCAAGCCATGGGTACTATTGTATCTACTGGACATTGGAAGGGGTTAAAATTGAGAGTTTTGTGGCTTCAAGCTAGAAGCAAGAAACAGATCATTTTTACCCAAGGCAATTTCCCTGGTAGATCATTTTCCCACCTCCCCTCTGCTATTATGGCAGGTAATCGTGGCTGAATGACAACTTCACTGCTCCTTTTCCAGTCCTGCTTTTCCTCCTGCTCTATCTTGCAGCCAAGTCATGAAACTGATTGCTGGAGATGTCAAGTCCCAAGGTACAGCCCTCAGTTTCCTTTCAAAGTGCAGCAGCTGGAGGCAGGGAGGATGGCTGGCTGGGGCACTGACATAGCTGCCAGTGTACCTTGTGGCTTGTCATTTCTCCTGCACCAAACCTGTACATTTTACACTTTCCAAGCAGTGGCTATTTAGCTTCAGATTTTCAAAGCAACAAGGTTGGATGGTGGCTGTTCTCACCCATGAAGGATAGCTAGGGATAGCTGCCCTTCTGCCACCTGTTCTGCTGTAGGGCATCATTCCTCAAGCTGAGCCCCTTGTTTTGGACCTTTTCTTCTGCAGCCCTGACTCTATATTTTCCCTCAGCACTTCTCAGGGAGGTGGTACGGCCCCACCAGCCCCTGCCCCTTGGGCTCATTAAAGAAGCTCATGTGGTGCCCTCTTGACACTTGTAACACAGGAGCACGTCTTCAAAAAGCCAGACTTTAGAGATATCCCCTGGGCCTGCTGCTGGCTTTCCTTCCTCTGCTCTCACAGCCCTCATCAGGAGGGCTATAAATTTGGCAGGAGCTGCATTATTTCCAGACCAACCCCATCTCATGTTTCCCCTGCCACTAGTTTGTCATCCTTTCCTGCTGGCTCCATAGCCTCCCCTTGTCCCACCTGTCCCTGTTGCTGCCTGCTGCTCACCATGCCAATCATTCTGGTCAGACCCAGGAGCCTCAGATGGCATGGGCATGCCTGAAAATGGATTTGCAGGTACTCCCGTATGCCCACACTGCCCTCTGTGTGCATACATCACACCTGCATTCATATATGAACACAGAGACACGGAATCAAAGAATCATAAAATTGTAGAGGTTGGAAGGGACCTCTGGAAATCATTATCCATCCCCCCTGCCAGAGCAGGCCCACCTGGGCAGGCTACACAGGAACAGATCCAGACAGGTCTGAAAAGTCTCCAGAGAAGGAGACTCCACAACCTCTCTGGGCAGCCTGTTCCAGGCTCTGTCAATATCACAGGGAAAAAAGTTTTTCCTGATGTTGAGGTGGAACTTCCCATGTTTCTCCTTTCTACCATTACCTTTCATCTTAACAAAGGGCACCACTGGAAAGAGGCCCCTTCTACATGACACCCATCCCACAGAGATTTGTAAACTTTAATAAGATCCCCTCTCAGACTTCTCCAGACTAAACAGCCCCAGGGTTCTCAGGCCTTCCTCACAAGAGAGATGTTCCAGTCCCTTCATCATCTTTGTAACTCCCCCTTGGACTCTTTCTCCTAATACCCTGTCCGTCTTGAACTGGGGAGCTCAGAACTGAACACAACACTTCGGTTGTGGTCTCACTAGTGCAGAGTAGAGGGAGAGGAGAACCTCCCTTGACCTTCTGGCCACAGTCTTCTTTATGTACCCCAGGAGACCATTGCACAAAATGGCACATTGCTGTTCCATGGATAATTTAATTGTCCATCAGAATGCCAAGCATGTATAGGTATGTGCACCCCACCATTCTTTCATGCAAACTGGGTGTCTGAAGGCTCTTCCCAGTGCATTCAAGGACTCTGAATACTTTGGTGCCAGACCTGACAATCACCTTTCTTTCTGGTGCCTCATGGGAGTGGAAACCTGCTCACAAGAACCATCAGCAGAAGATCAGAACCTGAGCTAAGAGCAGGGACCTCAGCTTCAGTTGGTCATGAGTTGAGTTGGGATCTTCTGAGAACTTTTTACCATGCTGCCTCCTCTCTTCCACTGCCATCATGGAGACTTGGGGACTGCTCCATGACTAGGGTCTGAGACAGAGATAAGTAGCAGAGATCATATTATATGCATATATATATTCTCTCTCTCCACCAAAATGTGGCCAGAAAAATTACTGCAGCTCACTGCTTTGTGTGTGGCTTAAACCACAGTGTCCCCTTCCATAAGTTCCTGCATTATCCTTCCCTGTGCCACACAGAGCCACAGGTCCTTGGATCCATTTCTGAATACTCTGTGCTCTCCATTGCTTGGTGGGGGGGCGGGGATCAACTTCACAGAACCTTTACTGCTGGGAAACATGGTGTGAGCAGTGGTGCAAGCAGGGCCCCTTTCATCTCACCCCCTTTTTGGAAGCTTTTTGGCAGAAAGCAGAAGAGTTGTTTCCTCCTTGTGCCCACCAGGTCCTCAGTGTCTAAGTAACGCTAGCCTTGTTTGGAGGATCTCAAAGGCTCGTTATTCATTAATGCCACCAGAGAGTTTCCTAGCAATTAATTTTTAATGGGTTGAAAAATTCTCTGCCTAACCCTGCTTACTTCAGAACAAGCCTCCAAAGCCTTTGCTCGCCCTCTTGATGTTTCTAATCATTATCTCCTATATTCCTTTAGCAGTTTCAGAAACCAAAGCTGGGGAAGAAATTGGAAAGTGTTATTATTTCATTTGGGTTAAACTGTATCGCTTCAAGTTTCGCTTCCCGTGGGCATGATCATCAGCATATCTGATCAGCGAACATCTGCCTAAGCCACCCGCTCACGCCTCCTGGGAAACTCAGAGGAGAGAAAAAAACCCCAGAACTGGAGATGAGGCTGCTGACGTCACCTCCCGCCTTTTGCTCTTTCCCTCCTGAGTTTTATTTCTAAGGGACATTTGCATAGAAAGAGGATCTTTTGCCAGCTCTTGCTGCTGATTCCCCCCATCTGGAAACTTAATCCTTTCCCTGTGGTCACTGTGGAAACTGGAGCTGCACGCCGGTGTGGTCCATGACACCCTCAACCCTGTCCTACCACCCAAAGGTCCAGCAGCCTCATGGGTACAGCATATCACTCTCAAAAATGGTCAGCCAAGGAGCTTGGCACACCAGTTTGGGGTGCTCGTGGTGTAAGTGGGTGCTGGCACTGTGGTCCTGGAGTGCCACCTTACCCATCCCGTGCCTCAGTTTCCCTAGGCAGAGCTATTCGGACGCATATGAGCTTGAGAGATCATTTACACAGATTAATTACCATCCATAAAGCTCTTTTAACATGTGAAGAGTGACACTGATGCATAAACAACAAGAGTAATTTGTACAGTGCTCAAAGGGAATGAGGTGCTAAATTAATAATACAGCAAACACAGCCATAACAATATATCAAGTGTTGCTGGCGCAGAGACGAGCTCAGCTACAGCACATTGCAACCCACCTGCCGTGCAGCCTGGAAAGCCCCCGGATATCCAGCCACCTTCTCCCACTGCTTTTGCTGCTTGCCCTCCAACAAACCTGCTGACTTTACTGGCTAAAAGGAGATTTTTACAACTCAGCTTGCTACAACATGTCTGTTTTGCTTTTTGTTTTTGTTTTTGTTTTTGGGGTTTTTTTTGTGTGTGTGTGTGTGTGTTTTGTTGTTGTTTTGGAGGGGGGGGTTTTGGTTGTTTGTTTGTTTTTTTTTTCTTAAGATGAAAAAGAAGGAGATGGGGGACAGATTTTCAAAGAGCATTCTTGGGTAAAAATATCCACTTTTTCCATTAAAAAATACAGCATTTTTATGCTTAGCTCTCCTCCAATGGAAATTTTTAAACGAAGTAAAATTTTTCCAGGGCAATAATCTCCTTTTCTCAGTCATCAAAAGGGCTATTTTATCCACTCCACTCCTAAAAATAATATTGAGATAAAAAACATCTTATGGAATTTCAAGAGCTCTCAACCTCTATGGTCAGTGCCATGTGGAGGGAAAGGAGCAACAAGAGCATCTTCCCTTGAGGAAGGGAATGCTTCTGTAAGGGAGATAACTGCAAGGGAAAATCTTGAGGGATAAGTGGGGTTTTTTTTGTGGTTTGGGTTTGTTTGTTGTTTGTTTTTAAATCCGGGTCTGCAATGTCACCTCCTTTAAACAGGCAGAGAATGCTTTGCTGGGGACTACATTTTGAGTGTATTTCAGAAACTGGAAGAGAGCTTGGAGCAAAACATGTCCCACCAGGAAAAATGCACAGGCAGGGCATCACCTTGGGCTGCACCATCCATACCCATCCCATCACCTCCCAAACTCATGGTTTGGAAATCAGGAAGGATGGTCTGGCTCCTGGCATTTGCAGCATTACCTGGGAAGTAAAAACACCTCTGGTCTGGACTCATGAGCAGGTCTGCAGAACAGGAGGCTTGGAAGTACAATGCAGTTGCTTTACAGAGTTTTATAATTGATCTGAAGTCATGGGCAAGCAATTAATGTGGAGCCCCATAGCACTGCTTCAAAGGAAGGCTACATCTTTGACCTCATAGCAGCTAAAACCAAGAGAAGGAATCCAGTGGAAATTGCATTTTGAATGAATGAAGTTCCTCCCACAGCATTTGCAAGTGCAGCTGGTTTTCAGACAGATTTTTTTTTTTCTTCTTCTTTCTGTTGAAAATGCCAAACTGTTGAAAGCAAAGCAGCTTGTGAAAATGCGTGGATTGTGAAGGAACTTCATTCTCAGGCAAAGAAAAAGAGAGGAAGTGGTCAAAACATCAAAATGCTTGTGCATAACACACTGTAATGTATATAAAATAATTTAATAGTAATGGGTAATTAAAATCAGGACAAAACATTTTGATTTTATCCAACTGTGCCGAGTTGAGTGACTCAAATTTATTAAATTCCAGCTCACAGGGAAAACTCTGACTTTGCTTTGTTCCATTTTGGAACAAGGACTGCTTTGAAACACTGGACTCTCCTGAGCAGCAAACTTTGAATTTCCTCCCAGCAATAGCTGGTGAGGGAGACAGGCTGGTCTGATGCAGAAGGTGAATAGGCATCCCTCTGGGGAGCTAAGCTGGAGATGAAGTTAATTCTGGCAGGAAAACTATGTGTGGGATTGACCTGCAGTGTAGCAGAAACCCATCTCGGGGGAAGGGTGAAGAGCCAAGACAGGCTGGACTCTGGGGACATCTTTGGTGGTATGTGCGGAATATGTGACCTCCTAGGACCTCTGCGAGCCTGTGGGCCAGGTGAAATCTCAATGAGCAGTGGTTCTCAGTGGGAAGCCAGTGCAATCTGTGGGGAGCAAACATACCAGCATCTTCTAGCAGGGCAAAACCAGCTCCTTCCTCTGCTCATATGAGCATCACCTATACTCCTCAGGCGCACAGTGGAGAGCAGAGCCTGTTGCTAGTTCAGAGGTCACAGCTTTGGCTCATGACTGACTGCCACACAATCCATGTTTTTCAGGGACTGTTTCATGAGAGTAAAGATAATATGCATTGCTGGTGATGCAAGCAAGGATGGGGAATTAAAACCACATTAATCTCCAGCATCCTTTCTTATGCACTGCTGGCAAGTCACAAGTAAATCAGAGATAGTGGGCAACTATTTTTATCTCAGCACATCCAAGGAAGATAGACCTGCTTTTTATGATTAATTACTCATTAATTCATTTTACATTACAAGAAATGTTACTTTCTGTTTCCTCATTGTGGGGTTTTTATTCTGTTTGTTGTTTGAGAAAAGCAATGAATACATTTAGGCAGATTGGTTTCAAAGTGTCATTTTGAAATGGAAACTTGAGCCTTGAAAATGTGACTTTCATTTTGGTTGAGTTTTGGGTTTTTGTTTGTTTTTTTTTTTGCTTTCCCCTCACCCACAGTTAAACTATTTGCCATCCTCTGCAGGAATCCATAAATAGTTTCCATTGTCTCAAAACAGAACTTTTTGGCCATTAAACTCTGCATCTGAAAACCTCACTTCACATGGTCCTGTAAATAACATCACCTGCCCTTGGGTTGGCTGCCTTGAGGATGTGCATAGATGGATCGAGAAGATGGTTGCAGACACAGAAACTTTGATGCACAAGGGCTACTTCATATATGGATGGATGGAATGTAGTAAGCTGCAGCTATGACTTCACATCACATTGCCAGGGGTAATTTTGTTATCGCACACTGGATGGCATGAGAGGGCCTGTTACATGGGAAAGGGACTCTCCCACCTGTTAGAAGAGAGTTTTGAGATCCTTGCATCCTAAAAGGACCCTTTAGCCTCTGAAATGAGGACAAACTTCTCTTCGCCAGGCATCTGGAACTGTCTGCAAGCTCTCAAAATCACAATCTCACTTGCAGTAGCTGAACAATCATTCAAAGGGTGAAATGTTCCACTTTCACAGAATCATAGAATGTTAGGGGTTGGAAGGGACCTAGAAGATCATCTAGTCCAAGCCCCCTGCCAGAGCAGGATCACCTAGACTAAGTCACTCAGGAACAGATCCAGGTGGGTCTTGAGTGTCTCCAGAGAAGGAGACTCCACAACCTCCCTGGGCAGCCCGTTGCAGAGCTCTGTCACCCTCACTGTGAAAAACTTTTTCCTTGTGTTTACCCTAAACCTCTTGTGCTCCAACTTGCACCCATTGCCTCTTGTTTTGTCATTGGATGACATTGAGAAGAGTTTGGCTCCATCCTCTCTACACTCATCCTTAACATATTTATAGACACTGATGAGGTCCCCCCTCAATCTTCTCTTTTCCAGGCTAAAGAGTCCCAGCTCTCTCAGGATGACAGTAGCTCTTGTCTCAGCTCTGTCCCCTTCCTCCCACCTTCTTATGCCTCCATTGCACTTTGTGTTTCCCTCTCTTCATTCAGCAGTGCCCACCCCTGGTGCCCCTTTGTTTGGTTCTCCTGTTACTTTTTATTGCTCATCACATCCACTGCAATTTATTTGGGTCTGAATGTGATAAAATCCACATTTTGGCTTTTTTAAAAAGCCAAATATTTGTGGAAAGTAATACTTAGCCAGACTCATATTCCAACCTTAACACAAATCTAATCCAGATACAACCCAAACAGCAGGACAACAACTGCTCTTAATACCACTTTTCTAGATCATAATTTTCATTAAAGAGAGAAGATATCAGCTTTTTAATTTCTTTGGCATTCCCCATACCTGATGCCAGGCACACTCTGGGCTTCCCAGACTGCCTTTCTCCTTGCAGGGGTAACTCTGACCATTAAAACTCTGATCTTTCCTCCTCACCACTCCAGAACGGCCTTTTTTAACACAGGTTTTTGAAGCAGCTGAACTGTCTGTGGGAGTGTGCAAAGACGATCAGTGATTGAGGTGACCACATTTTCAAAGCAGATTTAGTCTATTAATTGGATTTATTATATTAATTAATTTTGGTCTATTAATTCTCAGTCTCGGTTCTGATAATCTCTCATCCCCCTCGTTGTCTCCAAAGGTTTCCTTTTACAGCTGTCTACCAAGCTACAGTGATGCTTCTGGGCTAAGTGGTGCAAATGCAATTTATGATTCCAAACACTTCTTTGTGGAGCTCATAAACTGGTGCTAATCCATGGGCATGATTAATAAAGCAGCTCTGCTTCATCAAGGGGGTTAGCATGGCATTGATGGAGGGGTTGCTCATGCACTTTGCCTTCATGTATGAACTGTTTCTGGATGTTCCCAGTCCAGTCCAAACCACTGAGGCAGAACAGGGTTGGAGCAGATGGCTTAACCCAGCATGCCTATCAGATAGGGGTGATGCAGGGTCTTCTATCCTTCCAGCACAGGAAAGGGAAGAGATTATAGAGGTATTGCAAAGCTAAAAAACTTATATGGCTTCCCACTGTCGTCATCAACAAGCCTTTCTGTCTCCAGGGAGCCTCACCTTGTGAATAAGTCTTGTTTTCAACTGAAAAGTTATTTGGAAGCTATTTCTAGCTCCTTTCCCTGCTGACCACTCTCTGGTCTTCTGCTGAACTTGAGCTGGTTCTGCTCACGAGGTAGTTACCATGAAAACTCATTAATTCACTTTTTCAGTACTGCACATAATACTGATCATCTTAGAGGGATGGTTATTGCAGGATGTCACAAGACTCACAAAGGACCATCAAAGGTTTGGAACAGTCTCCTCTTGACAAATGTATGTGTAAAATTTACACATATCTTTGCTTGCACATATGCTTGCATATGATCCAGAAAAGAGATGACCCAAGATGCATGGTAGAAGACATGGAAAGCTGGTAGGACAGATTAATATCAGATGTTAAAAACAAATTGAAGGAGGTGGTATCCTGTGATATACCTGTTGAACAATTTGCTGCATGATGGTGTGGATCCTAGAAGTGTCCATGGGTTTAAGGATTGCCTGAAGAGATTAATGGAAGAAACAGCTCTTCAAGGGTCTGTAACTAAATACACAAACACAACCTTTGGCTCAGGATGCCTGCTATGTAAGTGGAGTGGGGACTGTGATGGGAGGATTCATTATGACATGCTTGCTTTGATCATGCAGGCTTTATAGGACACTGGGGAAACAGTGTTTGGTCCTGCCCAGCATGGCCCTCTCACCCTTTTTAAGGCTGCATCCCCTCTACTGAAGCAGTTGGCTGAGCCACAGTAGATTTGACACACTGTGAGACTGAGGTTGAGCTGACATCCACCAAGCACTGATTGTTTATGTGCACACTGCTGTACAAGGGACATACTTAGGGGGGATTCAGTAGGAATATCAACTGATTGTGGGATCCAGAACCATGACTCCTCCCATGCCTGATCCCTTCAGGCTTCAAGAACAGGATTCAGGCCTTTACTAATGCACAGCACCCTGCAGGATCTTCCTTTGTGGTGGGTATTTTAAGCAGGTTTGAAGTGTCTCAGCACAAACAGAGAGTGCAGCCTGCTCATGAGCAAGTGTAGATTCATTGCTTCAACGGGAACTTAAACTCTAGTTCCCACCAGAGCCTAGCTGTTTTGGATCTGCTCTGGAGTGCCCATCATTAGGTTGTGTTTGCCAGCTGCATTGTGGGTGGGTGAGAGAAAAGGGTAGGCAATCTCACCTGCCTGTTTCCTGCAAGACTTTCCCAGCCTGAAGCTTTGCCAGCTTTGGTCTGATTAATGGACCCCAGCCTCTCCTAAGCTCACCTCCTCCCACACCTTCTTCCTAGAAGCACTTTCCTCTCTCTCTGTGCTTTGGGTTCAGGCAGCACTTTGAAACCCTTCCTGCCTCCCTATCCCACATCTTCCTTTGTTACCAGCCTCTTGAATGATTCAATTCAGATGCCAACAAACACTTGAACACTGATGTGCTTTGTGATTTACAAAGCACACTGCCTCCTGTGCCTGAAGTTTTCAGAGACCTTTTGGGTAGGAAAGCAGCTACACATCACAGAGCAGTTGTTTTTTTTTTCCCCTTCTTACATTTCAGAGGATGTAGAGATTTCTGAGGGTTCCTCAAAGCAGTTGCAAGTGTTCTGAGCTGAGAAGATGGAGCTGGATTCAGAAACTTAAACATGAGGTCTCTGCATATTCATAAGTTAAATCCCAGCTTCGGGGACCTTTCTAATTTTTCTTAGGACTGTTAGCAATGAGCTAGCACAGCAGGACACCAGGATTTGGTGCTGTTAGAGACAAACAGGCTGCCCTCTGCATCTGCCCAAAATGTACTCAACAGTATATGGCAAGCACACAAGTGTCCTGGGAGTCTCTAAGAAAGAGAGATGAACTCCCCTTCAGCTCTTGAAGATCCAGTCACAGTTGTGCAGCCCCTTATCTCTTCCCCTGTGACATGTGTGTCCTGGAGCAAGCAGATACTGGGTGCATGCATGTGGATACCTACTCTGCAACAGCTCCTTGTCTGAGACCATACACACTCATTTCACCAGAAGGAGCACAAACATCTCATCCACTTCTGTCCCAGGGAAAGAGTGGTCCTGCAGAGCAGCAAAATAGCAACTGAACAATGGACAATCTGCTCTCTGGGGTTTTCTTATGCCTGTCATTTTTGCCACAGTACAGTCAGAGTTCTGTCAGTCAGAGAGCCAGCAGCCATAGAAGGTACAGCCTGAAATGGCATACTGGGATGCATTAGGAGAAGTGTGGCCAGCAGGTCAAGAGAGGTTCTCCTCCCCCTCTACTCTGCACTGGTGAGACCCCACCTCGAGTACTGTGTCCAGTTTTGGACACCCCAGTTCAGAAAAGATAGAGATTTACTGGACAGAGTCCAACACAGGGCCACCAAGATGATTAGGGGAATGGAGCATCTCCCTGCTGAGGAGAGGCTGAGAGAGCTGGGGCTCTTTAGCCTGGAGAAGAGGAGACTGAGGAGGGACTTCATTAATGTCTATCAATATGTTAAGGGTGAGTGTAGAGAGGATGGAGCCAGACTTTTCTCAATGTCATCCAATGACAGGACCAGAGGCAATGGGTGCAAGTTGGAGCACAAGAGGTTTAGGGTCAACACAAGAAAGAACTTTTTCTCAGTGAGGGTGACAGAGCTCTGGAACAGGCTGCCCGGGGAGGTTGTGGAGTCTCCATCTCTGGAGACACTCAAGACCCACCTGGATCTGTTCCTGAGAGACTTGGTCTAGATGATCCTGCTCTGGCAGGGGGCTTGGACTAGATGATCTTCTAGGTCCCTTCCAACCCCTAATATCTATGAATCTATGAATCTATGAAAGGAATCTCAGCATTAGACTCTGGCTACCTTCATCTCCTAGGACAGGTGGCTTGCTGGCCTTTTCCTGAGCTCTGAAGAGGACAGTGACAGCATTTTCCTGTTTTCCCAGGGTCTGGATGGAGAAATCTATGAACTCACCTCTCCACCATGCAGGAAACTTGTGTTGGGCTAGAGAGGAGGAGGGGGTTGGCTTTCATTTGTATGGGTCCCTGTATTTTCCTAGCAGTAGAAGGGAAGGACAGAGGATTTACTCTGCACCACAGGTCTGTCTTTCCTCAGACCCTCTCTCTGGAGCTGGCTGAGGGGGAAATGTATGTATAGGGTTACAGTCAAACTGAATGGTAAAAAGGGACTGTGGGATCAGACAGACACTCACCAGTGGCTGAAGTCTCAACATATACTTCAGGCCTTGTGAAGGAGAACCACAGAGGCACCTTGCATATTAGCCAGGTTGGCCTTACACAGCAGGAAGCATAATGTACCTCTCTTTGGTGGTGAGCTGAAGATTTGGCAGTTGGGATTTCTAGGGTGATGCTGGGAGATGCTGTGTCCCTATTCTCCTGCAGCTGGCCTGAGATGTCTCAGTGACTAGTTGCATCCCTCCTGCAGGTGAGGAAGCTGCTCCTGGCGGAGCTGTCCTCTCCCCAGGCTCCCCTGCTGCTCTGCCCAAGCTTATCTGACACAGGGTGCAGCTCTGAGCTGTCTATGCATGTGTCAGAGACTCTGCAGAGAGACAAAGAGGCTGGAAGGATGTCCTCATCATACTAACTTCAACAGTCCTGCTCATCTAGGTGCAAGTTCAGGTGTCACAAAACATCATGCCTGGGTGTCTAAACCCTCTTGGTGACTGCTTCATCCACTGTCCAGGAGCAAAAGGCTGGAGGCACCCGTGGGATAATGCTGCAGGAGTGAGAGGGAGAGTGTCACACTGAAAAGGGCTGGTGACAATTAGTTCCAACCACAGCAAACTGTAATCACCGAATTATTCAGGAATAATTATACCTTGATAACAACATTACACTTTCTATTTCCCTTATTACTGTTCTTGTTAAATATAATTACCATGCAAATTGCATAGTATAAGCAAGCCCAGGTGATTAACAGGGCCATGGGGGCCTAAGGAACAGACTGAGGTGACTGCAAGTACATAACTCTCTGATTGCTTAGTTGTCTATCCAGATTTTCACTTCGGTCATCAAAGGATCACAGAATTGTTTAGATTGGAAAAAACGTTTAAGATAATCCAGTCCAACTGAAAGCTTAGCACTTCCAAGTCCCCCACTAAACAATGTCACCAAGCACCACATCTACATGTCTTTCAAATCTCTCTGGGGATTGTGACTCCACCACTGCCCTGGGCAACCTGGGTCAGGGTTTCATAACCCTTTCAGTGAAGAAGTATTTCCTAATGTCCAATGTAAACCTCCCTGGGTGCAGCTTGAGGCTGTTGCCTTTTGTCCTATTGCTTGTTACATGGGAGAAGAGATCAAAACCCACCTCCCTACAACCTTCTTTCAGGCAGTTGTAGAGACCAATAAGGTCTCCCCTCAGCCCTATTTACTCCAGGCTAAACAAACCCAGTTCCCTCAGCTGCTTCTCAGAAGACTTGCTCTCTAGACACTTCACCAGCTTCATTGCTCTTCTTTGGACACGCTCCAACCCCTCAATGTTCTGCTTGAAGTGAGGGCCCCAGAACTAAACCCAGTACTTGAGGTGTGGCTTCACCAGTGCTGAGCACAGGGTCCCTATCACTACCTTTCTCCTGCTGGACACATAATTTCTGATATAGGCCAGGATGGCATTGGCCTTCTTGTCCACTTGGACACACTGCTGGCTCATGTTCAGCCGGCTGTCCACCAGCACCCCCAGGTCCTTTTCCACCAGGCATCTCTCCAGCCACTGTCCCCAAAGCCTGTAGCATTTCAGGTGGTTGTTGTGATCCAAGCACAGGCCACAGCACTTGGACATGTTGAACTTCACCCCTTAAGCCACCAGTCCAGACTGTTTAGATCCCTCTGCAGAGCTTTCCTTCCCTCACCAGATAATAATCCTGCCTAATTTGGTGTTGCCTGCAAGCTTATTGAGGGTGCTCTTTATCCCCTCATCCAAATCACTGATGAAGATATTATAAACAACAGGCCTCAGTTCTGAGCCCTGAGGACACTGCTTGTGACCAACGGCCAATTGAATTTAACTCTGTTCACCACAACTTCCTTTTCCTTCCTTCCTTCCTTCCTTCCTTCCTTCCTTCCTTCCTTCCTTCCTTCCTTCCTTCCTTCTCTCTTCACATTCCGAAGGATGTGAAGAGGAAGGCAAAGGAGGATCTGTTAAGCATAATGAAGTGGAGTAGTATGACAAACTGCTGAACAGATTTTCCTGTGGAGGGCTGGGAGCATTATAATCTGAGGCAGTGAATGAGCTTCCAAACAACACTTCAGCATGCAAGGCTGATCTCATGGGTGCCTTGTGGGACAAGTACAGCTCCTTGCTGTAAGGTCTGGGAGCTGGGATGCTCAGCCCCAGGTACCTGTATAGGGTTAGCCCACCACATGCTCTCTGAGCACCTAATTTTGCATTAACCCCAAGGTCTCTAACTCATGCTAGTGAATTTTGGTACCTCATCTTCATTTCATGGCTGCAAACCAGTGTCCTGATTCTGATCATCATGTCTCTACTGAACTGGGAGATGGCAGAGGTTCACAGATTCACAGATTCACAGCAGGTTGCTGCCACAAGTATTGACTCCACTGCAAAATGGGAGCTGAAAACCAAAGCCCTTGCCCAACAGTCATCCCAGAGATGCATCTGGGGCAAGGATAGAGTAGGAATCAACCTGCTTTTCACCTTCTCCTCTGAGCCACCTCTTTCCTCTGTGCCTGCCTTTACTGGGCTGAAAACATCAGGTCAAGAGCACTTACCTGATGTGCTTCCTGGTGTGGCTGTGAGATCAGGCTAATTACAGGGCTCTCAGCTCCTCAGATTAATTTCTCTTCCTGTATATACATGCATATACACATATGTGCCCTAAGTTTATTATTATTGCCATGCCAGACAATCCTTCTTCATTAAGGCATGGAATTTGCTTTCGATGCTTTCAGTTAGATCTTTAACATTATTTAAACACAGTAGGTTTGGGACAGTTTTGTTGTTTTTAATGCAGAACAGATTTTTCTGGGATAAGAAAATGAAATTGCTCTTCATTCAGACCGACTAGATGCCTCCCCGGCTGCAGGAACTAGGATGGTCCTCACTGCTGAACTCATTCTGTGGCCTCATTGAAACCACATCTAGGTTTCCAAGGTCAGGAAAGGAGAATAAATCCCCTTTTCCTCCTGTCCCCCAGCTGAAGGGTCAGACTGGACCATAGCGGCACACTGAAGTCTCTCTTGCATTTGGTGTGAGCCTCAAGTGGATTCCTGCAGCTCCCTCAACTTCGCTGTGCGTCACTGCACTGGAGGATGTCAGAAGAACATCTGGCATGCCTGGGCTTGTGACCCAGAAGGACCGACTCACCATGCTCAGCACAGCTGGGGTTGTGTGTCTGCTCACAAGCATCTTTGAACACCCAGCCCTGTTATGTGGTGCACCCCAGCTGCAGTGTCTCACTGGGACCACTGTCTCTCCAAGACCCCATATGTCATATGCAACATGTCACATCTTGGATCCTCCACCCATCTGGGTCTGGTATGTTGGTGCTGGAGGAGGGAAAGGCCAAGTCCTTTGTTGGGAAAGTGTGAGAAACCGTCAAAGGAGAAAGGGATTTGTCTGAGAAACACATGTCTCAGGGATGGGGATGTGTCCAAGTGGTCCTAGCTGTGCAGTTGTGGGAAGGACAGGCACAGACTGCTTTTATGAGCAGTCCTGGTGCACTGAAAATGCGTTTGGTGGGGAAAAAAGTATCTGTAGAAGGTTCCCTGAATGGGTGCTCCTTTAAAATTGTATTTTCAGGGGACAGGGAAGGAGAAAAGAAAAGAAAAAGAAAAGAAAAGAAAAGAAAAGAAAAGAAAAGAAAAGAAAAGAAAAGAAAAGAAAAGAAAAGAAAAGAAAAGAAAAGAAAAGAAAAGAAAAGAAAAGAAAAATACCTTCTGTGCCTGAAAACCAGACAGAAGTTGGCTATCAGAATAACATTTCTTCCAGAAAGTGAAAAAAAAAATAAAAATAATCAAAAATATCTTGAGATATCTCTCCAGTGTAGAAGCATTTGATCGAAGAGATGGGAGCAAGCCACCATCTTGCAGAGATGCCCAGGTGGAAGGAAGAGCAATTGAAGCTGAAATAAAATATTGGCTCTACAACAAACATGCATAAGTGGGCCATGAATAAATATAAGCTGGAGATGAGAAGAAACTACCCAACCAACAAGAGTCCTGGAACTGCCTTCTGCAAAGCATTGATGGGGAGAGGGAGATTAAAGAAAGCACAGAGTGGGCCCCAAGACTGAATGAGCACATTGCCTCATTTTTTGATAAAAGCAGCACTGCTGCCCATGGGAGCAAAGGCGTGAAGCATAATTACAAATGAGGATATGGAAAATATCACAGCCAGTCTGGAAGCAAATCTTGATGTGCCCAAGGCTCTGAGCTTGGAGAGACTGGGTAACCTTCAATCCAGAGGACCATCAGCCCAGCTAGCAGATATTTAAATATCTCCCAGGGCATGGTGTCATGTAATTAAACTGGCTACAACTGAGTTGAGGCTGGAAACTCAAAGCTTTTTCCTACTTAAAACCACAGGAGGCTCCAAGAGGCTGTTGCTGCTATGGACCAGGAAGGAGATGCTGGTAGGACTGGAGGTGCAGGAAAGCTAGGAGAACTTCCATCAGGTTTATTCTTTTTTCTTTTTTTTTTCTTTTTTTTCTTTTTTTTCAGTATAGCCAGAACTGTGATAGACCCTGGCATTCTCAGACAAGAGGTATTCTCAGAGCTCAGCTGTCCCTTGCTGGGTGATGGAGAGGGAGCCACTCCTCTACCTTTGCTTTCCAAACCACTACCTCCCTTGGCATCATCAGTTGAGAGAGCTGCCATCCACTTGAGGCTCTCTCCTTCTTCTTGTCCTGATTATTATGATCATTACTGTCTCATTTCAAGCTGTAAATCAGAAATATTGTGCCTCGTATTTTTCCTCCCTGGGGAACGCATAACTAGGGGTGAGATTGGCTCTGAAGTTCAGTGCTGTTCTGTTGAAAAACTGCCTCAACAAATCGAAACTGTCTCACTTTTTAGAAGAAGTTTTGATTGGAATCAATCTTTCTCTTTTTTTATGAGCATAAAAAGGGAGTAGTTAAAAGTAAGATTTATTCCAAATTCATCTTATCAGCTCTGAGACATTCAATTTTGTAATCAATTCCCACAGGGACTCCACCAAGAAGCCCATATTCAGAATCAATCTTGTATTTCATTAGGTTATTTCTGGTGTTAAAAAATAAGATTGATTCTTACTTTATGTTATAGTGCTACAGCAATTTATTTTTTAATGATATGAGGTAAGAATCAATCTCTGGCTTCTTCTTCCTTTTTTCGTTTTCTTTTTTTTTTTTTTTTTTTTAATCCTGCCTTTCCTGCATTGGTTTCATTACAGCCAAGAGAATATAAAGTTCTGAAGATTTTCAAATGATCCTTGTGCAAATTTAGAATTTAGACCCTGCTGGTGCCAGTCTGCTGCTCACAGGACCCACAGAGCACCAAGAAGACTCATGAAAGGCACGATCTGCCCTAGTCTGGGATTTTTGTAGCACGCTCCAGAAAACTGCCAAAAATGTCATTTTCCATTAGCCCAAAGCCATTTGTGCAAGAGTGCAAAGGGCAGGTTTTGCTCTTGTTTTGCAGTGGTGTGAAATCTCCAGGTTTCAGACTCCTGGGTTACAGCAGGACATTACCCTGTGTGTGTGTGTGTGGGGTTTGCTGAGACCTACAAAAAACCCCTTTTTAGCTCATCCCCATTTTGGCAGGCAGGACATATGGACTGCTTGTCTGCCTTCCTGTCCATGCACTGCTTTCCAGCCCCTGGCATCTGGCATCCTGACCTCCCTGGACTCCCCATCACATCCAGAATCCTCAGAATTAGTTTTCTTACCTTTCTCCTTCAGGGAGTTTCCATTGCTCTCCAGGTGTGGACCAACCTCTAAAATCTTCATCCAGGCAGCAACCAGCAAGGACAGAGAGAAGTGACTGCTGCCATCACAATCTTCTGCACTGGGAAGTAGACGGAAAATTCATCTCCACTTGTTCCCTGCCTGCCTTTTATCACGAACTTGAGCATCGATGTGCATCCCAGCACACTCTGATGGTGTGATATTGCTGCTAGAGATAGGAAAGGTCTTCTGGCTGGCACAGACCTCCAGCAGGGCCCTGATATTCACCTTGCATTCCAGGCAGCATCTTTTGGAGGAGTTCGACTTCCATCTGCTCCCAGGACCCCACACTTTGCACAATGACACTGGTGGCTAACCACTCCCATAATCACAATGACAATAATTATCCATGATTGAATTAATCCTTCACAATTTATAGTGAGTTGTGACTCATCAGAATTTAAGCACAGCTTCTTTTCATAGGTAGCTGGTAAACTTGGATATCACTATGCTTATATTTTCCTGGCTATTCTCAGGATATTTTAGTTTAGGTAGTGGGACTATTTGAAGGCTCAGCCTTCCCTTTTTTTTTCTTGTTTCCCATTGTGCCTAGAAACATAACACAGGTTACCAGCAATGAGGGGAAGAAACTGCTGGAGTAACTGACCCAGGAGGCAGCTCATAAATCAAAGCTCCCTAAAGCTCAAGAAGATTGTCCTCATGGAGTCTTGCTGGTTCTGGTAGATTGAGGCACCAAGGACAGCCAGTCTTCACCTTTCTGGAGTGCAGAATCTGTCCCTGTGCTGTGCAGATATGATTGTCAGAGGTCAGGGTTGGACTCTCTCCCTTGCTGTGTGGGAGTTTCTGGAGAAAGTTCTTTAAAATTTAGCTCATGATGGTGGGGTCCTATCTGCTTTTAATGTATCACTGGATAACTGGCCTTGAAAGAATGACATTACAAAGGACTCAGCTGTCTGATTGCAACCTAGCCACCCCAGGTTTGGATTAAAAACTGAACAATGACAGCTAGAGTAGTGAACTTTTTCCTGCCTCAATACCACTGGACACCTCTGAAGTCTCTGACAGAGCTCTCATTAACCCATGGCCCAAATCTTAGCATTCAGGAGAAGTGAAAGTTTGACTCAAAAGTTCCCCCTACACACAGCAGTAGAACAGCTCCCATTCTCCAACCTCAGGTCCACATCCTCAGCCATGCAGTGAAGTCTCTGGGGTTGGTTGTCTTTTGTGTCCCAGGATCAGTCTTGACCTCAGTGGAGGGCTGAACTCTTTTTCCATCAAGCAGGGAAGCAGTAGAGTTTACTGGGACATTTTCCCTTTTCTCTTGTCTCTAGTGTGACCAGCCTGCAAGTCAGCTCATGCAGTGGGCACAAACTTCCAACACGCTGAGCTCCAGGGCTTGGCTACACTGGAAAGTATGGAGGTGTAGAGTTGTAGATTGGAAGGGGATCTCTCCCATGGGGAAAATGCTGCCAGATTTCATCACACCACTCTTGCAACTTCTGAAGCATCATGGCAGGACTGGGACATGTGGAGGAAAGTGGCAGCAGGAGCCTCCTGCAAGTTGCACACCCCAGATGCATAAATTGAGGGATCTGTATGAAGCAGAGATCCCTTCAGGCTCACTCACATTTTATGTCCTTGTGCAAGTTATGGGTGCAAATCTCCAATTTGGTCTCTGCCTGCCACTCTGGCTGTCTTCTCATGCATGTCTCTTGGTTGTCTCTATCTTTGTCACTATGTACATATCCTTCTGTCTGTGGCTCTGTTAGTCTTCAAAGACCTCGAGTTCATTTGATTTCATTATCATTTCCCATCTCTTGAGCTCTATCTCTTTGTTTTTTCTCCTTTTCTCATTATAATTTACATGCGGCCTGGGTACATGCTGGAAATGAAATGTGAATTTGATAAAGCAGCCACAGCTCTCACTCCCAGCCATGGCCTGAAAGCCCTGAACCCCTTGGAGAAATGCAGGCTTTTCTCTTCTTTTTTTTTTTTTTTTTTTTTTTTTTTTTTNTTTTTTTTTTTTTTTTTTTTCCATTAAAGGAGAGAAACCTGATTTTTCTTCCATTGCACTAGCACAGAATGAAATTCTTCCAGCAATTACCAGGAGATAATGGCCTGAAATTAAACAGTCCTATCTCACTCTCTAACTATAGGACGTTATTTTTTCAAACTATTGAATACCAAGTGAATAATAATCAGGCAGGCATTAGGCATTCACAGTCAGGCTACCTGGGACATGAAAGTACATACACAAGGAAGAGCTCCTTTTATTGTTTGTTATTAACAGCAAACCGTCAAGATACGCAGAGCTGTATGCAAATGGAGAGAGACATTAGCCTTGTGCCCAGAAATGCGTTACTAAGTCAGCTATAGATAACACTGCTGCCTTACTCATGGGAACATCAGGTTGATTGGGAGCCTGCCCTGCACCAGGTGGGCAGAGGGACAAACTTCTCAGCAGAGGTACCCAGTGCCAGAGCACACCTCTCCTCTTTCTCATCTGTGCTCTCTACCTTGACTGCAGTGTAAACACTAGTGGTCATGTCCTCACTTGACAAATGCAGTGCCTGAAAGGTGTGCATGTAGAGGAGGAGTTTGAAGGAGGATGGAGATCAGATCAGGTCCTCATACACTGTGTGGAAATTTCCAGGACTTCACAGCTCTAGACACTCCTGAAGGTGATCACACTTTTTTCCTCCTCTCCTGACCTCTCAGGAGGCAGTTGCATGTCCATGAAGGTGGCATGCTGTGTCTGAGCAGCGTGGCAAAGCCAGATCCAGCACATTGCTTCCTGCTGAGCCAATCTCACTCAAATTACCCAGGAGATCTCAGCAAAATCGTAATTGAGCTGCTCTGATTTAGACACAGCTTGATGTACAAGGGGAAGGGAAGAAATCCAGAAGGACGAAGCATGAGTCCTAAAAGTGTCAAGAGGTAAAAAGAGGCAAGAAGATGGCTAAGACTGAGCATCCCACTCCTCAGGGTGTTAAATACCCCAAGCATGACCTCTACTAAAGGTTTGTAAAGATGAAGTGCAGGGGCGTAGGCAGACAGACTCTGCAGTCACAGGGATATATATGTCCAAGGGGAGCCTGGGACTTGTGTGAGCTGCTTGCACTTTGCAGAAAGTGAAGGAAAGGAGCATGGAGCTGGGGTAAGAGTGTTATGTTCTGTATTCCTGAACTACTTTTCCACCAGAAATTTTGATTCACCTCACATGGATTCCTTCTGCTTCAAAATTATTTCTAAAGAGACCTTTTGAAAAAATTGTTGAAATGGCCTCCTTCAATACCTTCATGACACAGGACCTTTTCTTTGCTTGGAAATACCTTCAATGTATAATACTTGTCAATCAATATAGTCATGATTGCAAATCAAAATTAAAAGGGAAATCACATCAAATACTCCCAAATTCACCAAACAACATATTTTTTTATTTTTTTTTTTTTGAGTGAGGGGGATTGATGGATGGCTTTTCAATTCCCAGGAGTATTTTTCTCCTGAGGTGGGACTAGATGATGTTTCAGCATGTCAATAAATCCTCATGGACCAGGCAGGACATGTGGGTGAGCCCAAGCAGCTTTCTGCAGAGCTGGCCACAGACCTGTGTAGGCAGGCAGGGGCTGTGCCTCTAACCTGAGCTGGAAATCCTCCAGAAGAGTTAACAAGAGATAACAGGGAATGGTGAAGCTGTGCCTATGATTTATTTTATCTTTCAAAAGGCTTTTGACAAAGTCCCTTATAGGAGGCTATTAAAGAAACTTGGTAACCACAGGATGAGAGGAAAAGCCAAGGCATGGATTAAAACTGAGATAAGCCATAGGAGGAAGGGAAGGAGCAAATAGGCAGTTCACAGCAGACAGAATGGTTAATAATGGAGACCCCCAAGGTCACTGGAGGCCCTGAGTGGCAGAATGTATTTGTTAACAGAAGCACAGAGGGGAAGGGAATAATGTGGCTGTGAAGCTCACTGGAGGCTACTGCAGCAGCTCCTGTTGAAGGCAGATGGATGTGAGGTACAGCAGAAGTCCTGTAGCAGGGTGTGATGAGGCAGGTGGTGGGTGATGCTACACCTGGTACTGTGATTTGGGCTGACGTGAGAGCTGGGACACCCCAGTGGGTTGTACCTGCTTGTGGGGTGTGCAGGGGACTCATGAAAGGTACTACCTTAGGCTCTGCTGAAGGAGTTGGGACAAAGTGTGTGAGCTCACATCCAACACAAAGGCACTATGAGAAGGTTCATGTGATAACAGCCCCAAAACAGAGCAAACACTCAGCCTTTTACATAGAATTGTAGCATGCTTTGGGTTGAAAGGGATCTTTAAATGTCCTCTAATGATCAGAGACATTTTAAACTAGATCAGGATGCTCAGAGCTGTGACCAAACTGACCTTGAAAGTTTCCAAGGATGGGGCATCTACTACCTATCTGGGCAACCTAGGCGAGGGTCTCTTTTATTGACTCAGCAATAAAAAATGTATTCCTTATATCTACTCTGAATCTACTCTCTTCCAGTTTAAAACCACCCTTGTCCTGACACAACAGGCTCTGATAAAAAGATTATCCCCATCTTTTTTCTAAGCCCCCTCTAAACACTGAAAGGCCACAGTAAGGTCTCTCTGGCACCTTCTCCAGGCTGAACAACCCCAACTCTCTCAGTCTGGCCTTACAGCATGAGGGGCTCCAGTCCCCTGATCATTTTTGTGTCTCTCCTCTGGAACTGCTCCAACAGGTCCCTGTCTTTATTATGTTGAGGTATCCAGAGCTGGACACATGCTCCAGGTGGGCTGTCACTAGAGCCTCTGTGAGATCATTGCCATCAATGGGACAGATTTACACCAGCTGAAGAAGTGCCCCAAAGGCCATATTTCAAAGACCCAGTAATGCCATCTGAAACAGATGGTATTTGTCACTTGTCATATTGGAAACAAAGGTGGCATTTCCTTCTCCTCAGTGAGGCAGGATTGCAGCTTTCAGGACTCAAGTGCCATTGAAAAGCAAAGTTCATGAATTGAAATATTAATCTAAGGGATGAACATGGTCCAAAAGACAGACCTGAAAAAAATACCTAATGAGCATAAAAGAAATATTGGCTATTGACTCAGTGAATATTATCCATCCTCTGCAAACACCCACATGGAGCAAACAGTCTGTGGACACCTGATTAAACAGTGTTTATGCTAAGTAGTTGAAAATGTCTTCTTAATTACTTTGTGTGAGGAATGCAGTTTTGTGTAAGTTTTTGTTGTTGTTGTAGTTGGTTTTTTTCCTGGGCACAACCAGATTAAGAAATCTACCTAACTTGAGAAATGGCTGCAAAGGAGTGTTTGGAAGTTTGGGAAGAGTTTTTTGTCTTTTTTTTTTTTTTTGGGGGGGGGGGGGAAAAAAAAGATTACAAGTCCTAAAATTTTTTTAAATCCTCAAATTAAAGAATGACATGACTGCAGGACAAAAAGAAACCAGAAGGGAGAGGACCAAACTGACAGAAACCGTTTTGAAAGTATTAAAATACAACATTTCCGAAATTATTAACATGAGGTATTTCCCAATATTTCTGTTAATTAAAAAACATATTAAAATATTTTTTTCATTCATAGATCTTATTATTTTTTCTTAGAAAAGTAAAATTTAGATAGTTGGTGAAACCTCCAGTGACAAAGCCTTGGAGAGAAAATTGTTCCTATCTTAAATCCATGTAGAGATGGGTCGTGTAAAGCAGAATTAGATCTCAGCAGTAATCTCAGTCACGGGGTTTCATAATTGTGTGCTCCATGTTTTGAACATCCACACCCTCTTAATGGATTTTCCTAGGTTGATTATACCGTTACATGCACATTTTACTGTGCATGTATAAAACTGGCTGTTCAAAGTAAACTGTAAATGAAAATTGCAGTTGTTAAATCGCTGGGGTGGCTAACTTGCTGGCTGCAAAACAAACCCAACACACACTAATTGGCCTTTAAACAAGGATGGCGGCAAAATGTTGAGACATGTATCTGGCATCTACCAGGCACCATCCAACAGCAAACTGAGAATTAGGAAAACAAAAGTCACTTGAAAGATCCTCTGACTGCCAAGGACAGTAAACTGCCTGGTTGCCGCATGGTGGCCCAGGGGGACAATCTTGGGAGTCTGAGCTGTGTGCACAGTTTCTCTCCTCTCCCAGGTCACTTGCTGCTTGCAATGTTAATGATTCATTAAGAAAACAAACAAGAAAACCCATCTTCCTGCCTGAGGCAGAAGGAGGCTAGGACAGCCCTTTTCTCCTGCTCTGCTGGCAGAGGAAGGAAGACATAAACCTGACCCATGTCCACACCACTGCTAACAACAACTACACAATAAAATCAGATATATGCATAGAAATCATCCAAGGGATGAAGTTTCCAGCTCTTCTGTTGTCTAGCTTAAGATGAAACAGCCCGAGGCTTTTTAGGCTTCCTGGATTCTTCTATTTCTGTGTGCTTTTGCACTCTTTTTCATACTCCTCCTCATTGAGACAGACGGGAAAATAAGATGTGAACAAAACGTTCTTCAGCTGTATTTGCCACCTTGTGGATGCCGCAGCGTTTTGCAGAGATCCCTCCCCAGGTGGCAGAGAACAGAAGGAGGCAGGCTGTGACTGCTGGGACCTCCACAGTTTTGTCACCACTGCCCTCCATCTGCCCCTCATCTCTCACTGGACAGCTATCACCAAGGACATGCAGCATGAGCAGATAATGTCACTTTAGATTCTTGCAGCTGCCTGGGACTTGTGGGCTGCCAGGGCTGGCCATCAGATGGGTTACCTCAAGATACATCGCCTCTCTTGAAGCATCTTCAAATAGTTGTTTTTCTGAATCAGAATAAGGACAAAGTATTGAAGTGTGCCATTGAGCAGAATAATTCTCATCTTCTAACAAGCAAACATTATGTTAAGTGGAAACCAGTGTTGCAGCTATATTTATTTATGTCTCTGGAACTTACAATGGCAGTCCCCAAGAACAATTATTAGAGACCAGGATGTCTTTATCCCCAGGGTCCAGCAAGCAGTCCCTTCTGCCTCCCTCCAGCAAGAGACGCAAAGTCAAAGTCGAAGGTGAAGGTGTGCAGCTGGGATAAAAGCAGGTAATGGTGATTGCTATTCTCTTGGCTGATCTTGGAAAGACTGTTTTGTGGACATCACATAACCAAGGAACTGGAGGGCAGGCACCATCAGGGGCTTTTTAAGCTGTTTTTTGCCTTGGGGTAGAAGCAACTCTAGAGAAACCAAGCTTGTGCTTCTCTTGCCATCCTTATAGACCTCAGGCAACAGAGCCTTAAGTCTTCACAAAGTTCTTTATTTATACCTCACCAAAATCTCCCTTGCTGACACAGGTGTTACAGAAAGATTTAAAGGAGGCTAAAAAGTTGCATTTAAAATTACAGTGTAATTTATTTGACATTTAGACAGTGGTGACGAGAGATCTCTTAACCTTCAGAAACACTGGGTGTACCAGCTCATGCCTTCTGGATTAACTCACACAACAGCCTGTATAGAATGACTTATTCTTTTCTAACTTATGGAACTGTCTCAGAGACAGAACACATTTCCTTCATGTGTTTGCCCTTTTTGTACAATATTTACTTAGAGCCACCTAATGGGAAATGTCATCGAGGTTTTGAGTATCTTCTGAAGAATGGGAACATTAAGATACTAAAACTGCATGCTGTNTTTGAACATCCACACCCTCTTAATGGATTTTCCTAGGTTGATTATACCGTTACATGCACATTTTACTGTGCATGTATAAAACTGGCTGTTCAAAGTAAACTGTAAATGAAAATTGCAGTTGTTAAATCGCTGGGGTGGCTAACTTGCTGGCTGCAAAACAAACCCAACACACACTAATTGGCCTTTAAACAAGGATGGCGGCAAAATGTTGAGACATGTATCTGGCATCTACCAGGCACCATCCAACAGCAAACTGAGAATTAGGAAAACAAAAGTCACTTGAAAGATCCTCTGACTGCCAAGGACAGTAAACTGCCTGGTTGCCGCATGGTGGCCCAGGGGGACAATCTTGGGAGTCTGAGCTGTGTGCACAGTTTCTCTCCTCTCCCAGGTCACTTGCTGCTTGCAATGTTAATGATTCATTAAGAAAACAAACAAGAAAACCCATCTTCCTGCCTGAGGCAGAAGGAGGCTAGGACAGCCCTTTTCTCCTGCTCTGCTGGCAGAGGAAGGAAGACATAAACCTGACCCATGTCCACACCACTGCTAACAACAACTACACAATAAAATCAGATATATGCATAGAAATCATCCAAGGGATGAAGTTTCCAGCTCTTCTGTTGTCTAGCTTAAGATGAAACAGCCCGAGGCTTTTTAGGCTTCCTGGATTCTTCTATTTCTGTGTGCTTTTGCACTCTTTTTCATACTCCTCCTCATTGAGACAGACGGGAAAATAAGATGTGAACAAAACGTTCTTCAGCTGTATTTGCCACCTTGTGGATGCCGCAGCGTTTTGCAGAGATCCCTCCCCAGGTGGCAGAGAACAGAAGGAGGCAGGCTGTGACTGCTGGGACCTCCACAGTTTTGTCACCACTGCCCTCCATCTGCCCCTCATCTCTCACTGGACAGCTATCACCAAGGACATGCAGCATGAGCAGATAATGTCACTTTAGATTCTTGCAGCTGCCTGGGACTTGTGGGCTGCCAGGGCTGGCCATCAGATGGGTTACCTCAAGATACATCGCCTCTCTTGAAGCATCTTCAAATAGTTGTTTTTCTGAATCAGAATAAGGACAAAGTATTGAAGTGTGCCATTGAGCAGAATAATTCTCATCTTCTAACAAGCAAACATTATGTTAAGTGGAAACCAGTGTTGCAGCTATATTTATTTATGTCTCTGGAACTTACAATGGCAGTCCCCAAGAACAATTATTAGAGACCAGGATGTCTTTATCCCCAGGGTCCAGCAAGCAGTCCCTTCTGCCTCCCTCCAGCAAGAGACGCAAAGTCAAAGTCGAAGGTGAAGGTGTGCAGCTGGGATAAAAGCAGGTAATGGTGATTGCTATTCTCTTGGCTGATCTTGGAAAGACTGTTTTGTGGACATCACATAACCAAGGAACTGGAGGGCAGGCACCATCAGGGGCTTTTTAAGCTGTTTTTTGCCTTGGGGTAGAAGCAACTCTAGAGAAACCAAGCTTGTGCTTCTCTTGCCATCCTTATAGACCTCAGGCAACAGAGCCTTAAGTCTTCACAAAGTTCTTTATTTATACCTCACCAAAATCTCCCTTGCTGACACAGGTGTTACAGAAAGATTTAAAGGAGGCTAAAAAGTTGCATTTAACAAAGAACTGTCTTTTTAACTTGTCTGCCTTGATGTCCTCAAGTTTCCTGCAGTATGTCTTCAGTGCTGAACATGAATCTTGGCTCACCAGCAAAGAAACCCACACTGGCATTAGCAATAATAAAATCTGGGACACAATTTGCTCAAGAACAGTACTAGAGACTGGTGCTGCTTTGAGGTCCCGTGGATGGTGAGTCGCAACTGTATTCCACAAGTGGGAAATGAGCTCTGTACTGAACTGAAGGTGCAGAGTCACACTAAAGTGATTCAGCTGATGATGCCACCTTCAGGCATCAACTTTGGTCTCATCATCAAGTTCACAACAGCTGATGTGAAGGGGTGACCACACACCAGGTTAAGGGGGTATTAATTTCATTTCAGCTGGAGGTTTGGAAGAGAATGTACTCTGGAAGAGTCTCACTGGCACCAGCATGGGTTGTAAATCATACAAAGTTAAAAAGAATGCTACTTGCCTCATCAGGTTTTTGCATCACTCAGCAAGGTAGCGGTCTTGTTTAACATATTTATTAATGATCTGGAAGGAGAGGTAAACAGCTTGTTAATTACATTCTCCCGCCTCAGTTGGGAGGCATTGTGCATGCCAGTACAGATTGGGTAATAATAGAAAGAGACACCAGAGATGTTAGAAAGACAGGAAAGAAAGAAAGAAAATTAAATCCCTCTTGGGCTCATACAAGTAGCAAAATAATCCAGGACAGGGGTTTTTAGCAGGAACAGTGGGCCATATTGGGTGAAGGCCAGTGGCCAGCAAAGAAAAGAGGGATTTTAGAGCTGCCAAACATCTTCAGGTACTCTTAGGAGGAGCTACATGGGAGACAGCTGAGTATGAGAGCGGAAAATGATCCTCCCCTGTCTCCCCTCCTTGCATGCTCAGGCTGCTATAATCTTTGTTGTATTGTCAGAGCAGCAATGACGAACTGATGCTGTCTCAAGGAAGAGTTACAAATATGATCAGAGGCCCTGGGGAGGGGGGAACACTTCATGAGGAAAGATTAAAAATACTTACATACGTCAAGCTCAGTTAAATGATGTGCAGGGAAGGTGGGATAACAGCTGACAAATATTTGAAGAGCATAAATCTTGTAGTGACAGTGGGCTATAAATACAAAACAGGAGCTCTTGTGAGGTGCAGGTGTCATTTTGAGTATGCCTAACATCTGTCACGTTGCAGGTTGAGGAAACAGTAGTGCCTATATAAATGCTCCTCAGCACCAGGATTTGAGATACTGAAGGGAAGAGTAGAAGGTGAAATACCAGCGTTTATCACTATAACTTACCACTCTTAGGCAATAGCACAGCCAGCTGCTTCAAGAACTGTGAGCGGGAGGGCCTCAGACTGCTCTTTAACAGAGATTGAACTACCTGCTTGTAAAGTAATGAGGAGGAGGAAAGGTTTCTGTGTCTCTTTTGGCTGCTTGGAGCTGGGAAAGGGGGCTGGGAGGTGCCCTGGATGATCTTGGCAAACTGGGACCTCTTACATGGGTAAGCCTTAATGTGCCTCTCATGCCTCAATGAACTGAGATTGCGAAGGTCAATGCAGGACTGCAAACACAGGTTGAACCAAGGAAACGACTGAACCAAGGAAACAGCTGAACAGGCCTTGCTGGTACCTCTCTCACTGTCAAATATAAATCTATATATATGACATATATGTGTCAGAAATATATGTTTTTAACATTGGGGTTAAAATTATAGCAAATGGGTGAAGAAAAACTCTCACATAGGGACTGATGTGTGAGGAAAGTTCTGTGCAAAACTGCAAACACTCTGTTTTGCCAGAGAGAGTGTCAAGCAGTGTGGAAACAAGAACATATCTGTTACTGGGATAGGGGATTATATGCAATCAATATTTGTCCACAGCTTCATCTGGCCCTTAGGTCTTTCTGCTTTGACAAAGATGGCTCAGAAAACTCATCAGTTGACAGTGTGGATGATGCAGATCTGTTTATGGTTTCACTGGAAAAAGAAGTTTTTGTCTGAAGTGCTGGCTAACTGGGGAAGTCCCAGTGGACTGGAGGTTAGCAAATGTGATGTCCATCTACAAGAAAGGCAGAAAGGAGGATCCAAGTAACTATAGGCCTGATAGTCTTACCTTGGTGCCAGGAAAGGTCATGGAGCAGATCATCTTGAGTGCTCTTACAAGCCTTATAGAGGATAATCAACGGATGAGGCCCAGTCAGTATGGGTTTAGGAAAGGCAGATCTTGCCTAACAAACCTGATCTCCTTCTATGACAAGATGACCTGAATATTGGATGAGGGAAAGGCTGTGGATGTGGTCTACCTAGACTTCCAGAAAGCATTTGATGCTGTTCCCCATAGATTGCTAATGGAAAAACTGGTTGCTCATAGCCTGGATGAGAATATGATCTGCTGGATCAAGCACTGGATGGACGAGCTGGCCCAGAGAGTAGTGGCCAATGGTATTAAATCCAGCTGGTGGCCGGTCACAAGTGACATTCCTCAGGACTCAGTGTTGGGGCCGTTTCTATTTAACATTTTTATTGATGATCTTGATGAGAACATAGTCTATCATCAGTAAATTCACAGATGACACTAATTTAGGTGGTAGTGTCGATCTGCATGAGGATAGGGAGGCTCTCCAGAGAGACTTAGATAGACTGGATCACTGGACCAGTGTTAATGGGATGAGTTTCAACAAGGCCAAGTGTTGGGTCCTGCACTTGGGCTGCAACAACCCCATGCAACGTTACAGGCTTGGGAACATGTGGTTGGAGAGCTGTCTCGAGGAGAGAGGATCTGGGGGTTCTGACAGACAAGCGAATGAATATGAGCCAGCAGTGTGCCCAGATGGCAAAGAAGGCCAACAGCATCCTGGCTTGTATTGAAATAGTGTGACCAGTGGAAGTAGGGAGGTGATTGCTCCCCTGGTGAGGCCACACCTCGAGTACTGTGTTCGGTTCTGGGCACCTCAGTACAAGAAAGATATCAAGGTGCTGGAGTGGGTGCAGAAGACGACAAGGAAGCTGATCAATTGACTGGATAATAGATGATATGAGGATTGTTTGAAGGACTTAGGTCTGTTTAGTTTGAGGAAGAGGAGGCTGAGGGGAGACCTCATCACTCTCTACAACTACCTGAAAGGACATTGTGGAGAGGTTGGTTCTGGTCTCTTTTCTCAGGTAATTAGTGACAGAACTAGAGGGAATGGCTTCAAGGTAGGTTTAGACTAGACACTAGGAAGAAGTTCATCAGGGAAAGAGTGGTGGGATATTGTAACAGGCTGCCCAGGGAAGTGGTTGAGTCGCCATCCCTGGATGTGTTTAAGCATCACTTGAATGTGGTGTTGGGAGATATGGTCTAGGGGTGAACTTGCAAGTAGGGTTAATGGTTGGACATGATGATCTCAAAGGTCTTTTCCAACCTGAATGATTCTGTGGTTCTGTCAATCAGCTTAGGTGAAGGAGGGGTCTGGAATTTGAGCTGCAGCAATGCAAACAAAACATCTTGACTCTGTTTGGCAATAACTGCTGGTGAAACAATAGTAACAGAAATGAAGGATTAAAATCCTGTCTCTGATCCCTGGGAGTAGCTCACAGACAGTTTGAGAGTATGTAATTTAACTAGTGCAGATCAGGAGTGATGGGTCTACTGGAGGATCCCCAATGTTACCTTCTTTTCCCTCCACTGGTCAGGATTTTCCCTCCATTTCAGAAGTTTCTTAAACAAATCAAGGGAGTTCACTTGTCTGAGAGCCGTTTAAGGAAACATTAGCTAAAGCAGGTGCCTTGCAGAGAACATTCCTGGGCTGGCTCCAGAGAAATGGACCAGCAAATCCAATGGCTTTTTTCCCACATTAAAAATATAATGGCTTCTTTTTTTTTTTTTTTTTTTTTTTTTTTTTAATGCAAGACACAGTAGCCTTCCTTGTACCCTGCAGGGTTCTTATGCTGTCCTCATGCTGCCTTTTGAACAACTCATCTGCCACTTCAGACTACATCTGACTGCAGGATGCTCTCAAAAAAGCAAGCTCTCTGTGCACTGATAACTAAGAAGTGTCCTTTCAGACTTAAGATCCTCTTCTGCAGCTCCTACTAAATACAGCACTTAGAGCTTTTATAGTGCTTTTCATTTTCGAAGTGCTTTACAAACATTAATAATACAACACACGTGAACTCCATCACTACAGTAATACCCTAATCCTTTCTTTATCTCGTCTTAGGACTCAGAACTTCCAGCCCAACAGGAGCCCACAAGCTCTGGAGTTCTCTGACAAATAAATACCATTAAAAATTAGTCTCTGGTCTTTCTCTTATTCATCTTTTAAAAGCATTTATCTGTAACCCTTCATGCCAATAATCTACTAATCCTCTCAGCTGCAGGGTTATGAACCATATATTGTAATTGGCTTGAAGAGTACTTCATTTTTGTATTAGGGGTTTCTGGACAACATTTGCAGCAGCTTTTTAGATGGACTCTGCACAAGGACCACATCCTTGTGATCCTGAGACAAACAGTGTAGGCCCTGGGTTTTCCGCCCTTGAAGCTAAATCCAACTGTAGCAGAAGGCTGGAGTGTAAGAGCCAGCAAGCCCTTCTTTGCCAGTCCTGAGTGTTGTGACTTGTCCTTGTGCATCTCTTACCAAAGAGTGAGGATGTGTTTCCTTATCCTGTATACCATGCAGAGCAAGCAGCAGCTCAGTGAGTAGAGCTGAACCCATACTATATATAATATATTATATAAATAAAAATTAAATTGGAGGTGACTTGCCCAAATGTGCCAGGCTTCAAACTGCAGCAGTTTGGTGGCTGTTTAGTGAGCATCTTGAAGATGTCAGCAGCGTGGCTGGGAACCTCCAGGAGCCAAACAGGACAGGACTCAATTATTATTTATATCATGGTACATAGTCCTTGAGTGAAAGCCACCATCTATGCATTTGTGTCTCAGTGGGATTTCACTCTTGTTCCCTTAAGATGGTGGTTTAGCTTGGCTTGTATTCTGCGCAACATCCCTGCCTGTTCCTCTGGATGTTGTATGGATGTACATTGAATGATTTCATCATACTTACATCTACAAAACAGCAAAAATGTCAGCCACAGTTTTCATGTAAGGTGTGACAAGGCTAAGGAGTCTCTTCTCTGATTACATTCAGGTTCATGACTCTTACGATTCTTCCAGCAACAAAAACAGGTCATTGCTAAGTGCTTTGAAGCGGTTGTGGGCCAAGAAGAAGGTGTGTGGCAGGACTGTGGTTTGATACCAGTTCAGCACTGGTCCAGTGTCCTTTCCACATCCACAAAGCTGTCCTTCTCTGGGTCATGCCTTGCTTTCAGCTTGCTGTGGTTAGCAATGATCTTTGTAGACACCTCCACAGCATCTGTCTCTAATGTTCATCTGCACAATTTTTTTTCTCTTTACCTCTCCTCAGATTTCACCAACCTTAAAACACAATTTCAATTTCTTCCCTTGATTTTGTATTCAGATTTAGCAACTTACATCTCAAATTTATGCTTAATAATTCTCCTTATCAAGCCATCAAGTAATTTTCCTCCCTCAAATTACTGCCTCCCCCACTCTCTTTGCAACTCCTCCTCCTCTTTCCCCATCTCTCTTTTGTATCCAGCAATATTTCAGACTTCTTCCGTAATTTGCTTGACTGTGTAATTGATCAGAATAACTCAGTTTTACTACAATTTGCTTGAAATCCCTTTGTTAGCAATTAGAACACTTTGTTTAAAGACAAATAAGATTTAATGTGACTCTCTCTTCCTTGGCAGCCTCCCAATCTGGTCGTTCCATGCCTCCTTGCGGCTGTCTGCTCCCTGCTACCCTACTCAACAGCAGGCAACAAATCTTCTGCCTCTCACTGCTGGGATTCTGTCCTCTGCCTCTCACTCTGCTGCTTCCAGCACTTCCTGGTCCACCTTCCTCACTATTTTGCCAAGGTTTATTATGCTGGCATAGAGCACGTGCCATGCTTCCCGTCCCTCCACTGTCCTCCCTCTATCTGAAGATAGTCAAGTTCCTTCTGCAAGAGCGAATGGATCTGAGCCAGTCATCAGGACATTGAAATGGTTCTGGACGAAGTAAGAAGCCTCTTGCCCAGAAGGCTAGGAAAATGCTGCTTGTAAGAGAGCACGTAGGATCACAAAAGATGCAGAAGTGAGTAGGTAATGTGGATGCTTCTGGATTTAAAGTCTCATCCATAGGTACATACAACAACAATGACTTGACTGTCTTGGATATCTTTTCCTGACCTCCTTCAGCATCCTCAGCATACTGAAAACCATCCTTAATGTGATAAATGGAGATTAGCTGTTGTCTCCATTGGGAAATGGGTCCCCAGCTGTCTGGACTACTGCAGCCCTGATTCTGTTAAAGCCCAAGGCCTCTAAAGTGTTCCCCTGGCTCACACAGACATCTCCATTTTCCGTGGCTGGATCTGAAGGTGACATTCAGCTGTAAACTGTTTTCTGTCAGAAGAGTTGTTCGTTCATTCTACCTAGTGTGGGGAGTAGAGTAACAACTCTTTCTGCAGAAGCTGGGTTTTTATCTGAGACTCTTGTTATGGTCTTAGCTTCACTTGGCCCTGATCTTCTTATGGAGTGTCAGGTGGACATGGAGTTGCATATGCAAGGGGTACCAGCTGGTGTGTAGGGTAGATGAGACAACAGCAAGGAAACAGGACCTAGGTCAAGACAATCATTTGAATCTCTTCTGGCTTGTGTTCAATGGTTGTCCTTTCCTCTAGGCTCCTCTGAAACATCCTGCTGTCCTTAAAGAGAGACCCATCTTCTTGATTCACGTGTTGAGTCCCTGTGTCATGGGAGGTGACAGAACACAGCAGGTTCCAGCACAGGGACCACATCTGGGACACAGGCTTCCCTCCAGAGAGATATATCCCACTGCATAGATGCTTCCTCCTGTCATGGCTGGCCAGATGAGAGGCAGGCTAATGGCTGCATCTTACATGTGAGGACCCATCAGTGGAAAGAGTCTTCCTTGCTGCACTGATGGTGCTTGAGATCCTGACTAGGCAAGAGGCATCATCTGCAAACTGAGACCTCCTCACTGGCAGTGCATTGTCAACCTGCTGCAAGAACAGTATCGTCAGCCAGGTGGTACCAAGCCAAGAAATCTCAAGAGCAGAACAAAACTGTCTCCCCTTCTTTGGAAAAGCCCCACCAGAAGCATCAAATTCAGTGTCTGCCTTGCCTCGGGAAACTGCATATGCATCTGTCTGAGAGGACACAGCCATGCAGGTTCCAGAACAGCAGTTATTTCTCCCAGGGGATTTTGGATCTAGCAACATACTTTCAATAGCCTGATGCTTTGTGTGCTGGCTGCGGGGAGACAGAGGGAAGGGCTCATCCAGACACTCTCTTTACTGGCTGAGTGGGTAGCAGAGTCCATCAAAGCAGTGAAGGATATCCATGCGGTTAATGTGGTGTGTCATGGAATATCAAAACATGCCACAGGATTTCTGACCAAAATGTCAAGTAGGGTCTCAGGAAAATCTCTGACACCAGAATTACCCTCTACCAAAGCTTGGTGGAATTGCACTGCGGCTGGACAGTAAGAGCCTGTTATTTGCAATTGACTCAGAACTGCTCTGTTAGCACTGGGATTTGGGCTGGTGAGCTCCTTCCAAGTACATTTCATAAACCTAGGTTTAGCTTTTTGCTCTGAGAGCATTTTCTGCAGAGCAGTTTGGATTCTGCAGCCAGCCCCATGCTCTTTGGCACTTCACATTTTGGACAAAGAAATGCAATGTTCTAAATATTTCTAAATAAGGCCAGAAGGTGCTGCCTATAACAGCAGGTGACCAGGGGAGCTTTGTGGGATCTGTGACCAGCTGATTTTAAAACCTTTATCTTATTTTTAAATCCCAGTCTAAATTGATCCAAGTTTTGGAGTTAAATGCTTAAGAAGAGGAAAATAATATTGAATACAGAGCAGCTTGCTACACGCCGACCATCACAGGAATAACATATTTGGATTGGAATGGACCTTTTTTATACCAGTGTTTGCAAACTGACACTTCTTGTCTGAACTGTCACCTGGGCTCATGAAGGACTTGAAAACACCAAGGAAGGGGAGGGCAGTGTAGCCACCGTATCAGCCTGACAGAACAGACAGCAAAACATACCCCAGCACCACAACTACTGCCACTGTCAACCAGAGGAGACAGTGGTACCCAGAGGAGGTAGGAGGCAGAGGAGGGACCCAGTTGCTGGGATGGCCTGGGTATGCTGCTGTTGGAAGCTTCACGAAAGGAATGGCAAACAAATCATCATGGTATCTGCATCTTGTCTGGGCTTAATTCATAATTCCTACTAGTTGAGCTGGGTTTTAAAAGGAACCTGTTCTATTTGTTATCTGGTTTGGATCTTTCAAAAAATTAAGTGCATTAAAGAGATACAATTAGTGATGCAGTGGTCAGAAAAAAAAAAAAGTTACTTGTTTCAGGGGCTTTATCAGAATTACTTACTTTCCCTCATATTGCTGCTGCCAACTCGCACTACCAGCAGCCACAAGCAATACTATTTTTCCAAAATGATTTTTTTTTTAAGAAAATACTTTCTGTCAGGGCATGAAATCTGGGTATTGAAGGATCAGTTTACTTTTCAGTCTGTAAGAGGCTTAAGTTGAGATAGTCAGAGGACAGTCAACAGTTTTGTCTGTCAGTTAACTGTGATAGCAGGAACCCAGATGGCTTACACCAGACTTGGAGGGGCACAGTGCTAATTAGTGCTGTGCTGGGGCAGGACACCTCTTGCTGCTGCTGGCTGAGATCCTGGCATAACCAGCTTGCAAAGCTCATCCTCTCAGAGACCAACAATGTTACATTCAGGGGGAGATTCTGTATTTGAGCAGCTCCAATTCACAATGGTAACTGCATTCTTGGAAGCAAGCAAGATGCAAACTGGGGGAGACTAATTTGGGCAGATGTTGTGCAGTGTCATCTAAATTTCTGTAATCTTTCTGGGAGTCCAGGAGCTAAGGAGATTTAACCCCTTCCTATACTGAAGTTGGTTAGTTCAACATTTGCATTTCTTTGTACTGGTGGAGGTCAAAGCTACTTTGATCTTCTTCCTCCCAGCTTGATGTAGCAAAACCTTTGATTAAAGCGAGAATGGTCATCATAGTTCATGATGACATAGATCATCACAAAGGATTGTGAATTTCAAGCTTGGTTTTCAGTGACCTAAACTGCCTGTGTCGCTATCTCTCAATGAGAATTTTGCTGGTGTGAATGCCAATGCCTCATCTTATACTTGACCTCTACAGTCCGACTCTGGCATCCCTTCAGACTCCTGTTGCAGGATGGAAACCCATTTGGCCTGTCTCCTTCTCTGTCAGGCTGCAAGGAGATGGGGAGAGGCAAAAAATTGCTTTGTTGTACATTTCCCTACAGATCCTTGAGACCCTGCAGCATGAATTCTGCCCTATATAACTTCTCTGCAGACCTCCTGGCTGGTCAGGACAGTCCTGGTATACACTCAGTCAGAGGAGCCAAGACAACAAGAATCAACAAAGCAGAGAAAGCATTTTTTTGCTGTAAATCCCAATCCTAGCAAAATATGCAGATGAGATTCAAATTCTCCCCACTTTGCAATATGAATAGTCATCACTCACACTATTCTTCCTTCTCTCTGAACCTCAGTGGGGTTCAGAGGCCAGTTATAAAATGTTCCTGTCCCTGTTTCCATCCTGATCTCTCCCGATGCAACACCACATTCCTTCTGCCCGCGGCCCGAGCTCCTCTGGCTCAGGGGACAGGAATCCGGAAGGCTGATGCGTGCCTGTGTTTATTTTTTACACACTCTTGCTGTTTTATGGTGTTTTTTGTGGTTGAGGGGTCAGCTGGGAGCAGAAATAATTTGCCTGCCTTGGGAAAAGAAGTGTATCCATTTAGCTTTCTTGGCTCTGTCTGGAAATGCTCTGCTCCTCCCTCCTCCCTGCTGGAGAGACAGAGCATCTCCATACAGCCCTGGGGACAGTGTAGTGCTCACTGCATCCAAGTTGTGTCTGGCAGAATCAGACACCACCTCTAGGTTATGCTGTCAGAGCAGCTTTTGGTGAGCCACCAGCAGCCACGAGCCTGGGAATCCCAGGTTTGGAAATTGGCAGGAAAGATGCTGTTACCCCAGTAGACAAGGGTTCTGTCCCAAACAGTTTTTTTAGGGGTTGAGCTGAGAGAGTTTCTCCTATTTCCATTACTTATCCTCTGGAAACTCTCTCTCAAGTTAGCAATAGCCACTCTTAATCTCTGAAGGCTTCACTTGTTTCATGTCTCTGATTTTACTAGTCATGCCTCATATTGTGCTGGGCACAGATAATCAGGGAACCACCCAAAGCTCCCCTCTGGTTTTTCTGAATCAAAATCTTGCCAGGTGTGACCTTTCCACACTCTCCTTAAAAAGCATTTCATCCTCTCCTTTCCTCTTGCCATCAGGATTAATACCTGTCCCCATGGTTGTGTATGCAGACAACACAGGAACCACAACCAAAAGGAGTCACCAGGATCTGATCCATTGGTTCAGCAACCAACAAGCTAACTATGAAGGAGACATTAGTCCTTTTAAAATCCACACATTTCATATCACCTTTTAGAAGCTGCAGAACACCCTGTGGCCTTGTATTTAAAGACACCTTCCAAACCTACAAGAAGCCTGAGTCCTCTACCAGGACTTGGCTTTCATAGAATCACAGGATTATAGGTTAGGGGTTGGAAAGGACCTCTGGAGATCATAGATTCCGGCTCTTCTGTCAGAGCAGGATCACCCAGGGCAGGCCATACAGGAATGAATCCAGACAGCTTTTGGAAGTCTCTAGTGAAGGAGACTCCACAACCTCTCTGGGAAGCCTGTTCCATCACCCTCACAGTGAAGTTCTTCCTCAGGTTGAGGTGGCTTTGGTACTTCACAGGCCCTGAGGATCAGGGTCTACATTTTCCTGACAGCCAGAAGGTAAAACAGAGGAAGAACCACAGTTCCTCTGCAACCTCAGCAGAGGACAGAGGATATCTGCTTCTGAGCTGAGCCCTGAAGGAAAATTACTCCAGGACAACTGCTCCTGGCCAAGGGTGTCTTTCTGATCTGCTGCTTACATGTTGTACCACCTTTACAGTCTCCTGCCTTAAACACTACTTGGCTGCTCACCAGGCAGAGGAGCTGATAAACTGGAAAACTTCAGGGGATGAAGAGACAAGATGTGTGAAGACGTTGGAGCAGAGATAAAAGATGAGACCTCCCCATGACATGACATAGCTTTTTCTGTGACTTCAAGCAATGTGCTGAGAGCTCCTTTACCATCAACACCATCCTCCCTTTATCAGAGTGAATTTTATGTCATTTCCAGTTTGATGGTCCTGGGAGTGAAATTCTGTCTTGTCCTGTAGAAGAGGGAGATGAATAACAGATTCCCATACTGAGATTCTTCTCCAGAAACTGGGAAACATGTATGTAAGGGTTGTAGATTAGATTCCAGGCTGTGTTTAACAGTGGAAAGTTGTACATGGTCCATTGCAAGCTGTGGGTTTGGTTTTGTTTCAAATAACTGAGATCTTCCACAGGTCTGAGAACAGTTCCTACTGTACACATAATCCTGCATTACAGCTGAAGTGTCTAATGTGTAAGCGCTATTAAGAAACAGGGATGGGACTCTCCCTATGGGACTGAGAGCCAGAGTATTATCATGGGACCATGGTACATCTTTCCAAAACAGAGGTGTTTTACTGCTGCATGATTGCTAACACAGCCTGCCCAGCAAGGCAGAAGTTTGATTTTGAGTCTCCTAGCACTGCAAGGAGGATGTCTGAGCAGCCACGTGTACCTCTGTCAACAGTGACATTCACAAAGATGATGGATGTGACACTGAACACCTTGAGTGTACTTCTGATTCAAGAAGTTTGGAGGTTTCCATGTATCATAGAGAGGAAATGATCATTCAGTAATTTATCAAGGTAGTGATTAATGCACTTTTACCACAGCTGTAATTTAGCAACATTACTCCTCAGTCACAGCTGGAAGGAAGGAAGATAATAAATCCTGACTGGCAAGGGAAGCGAACACAGGGAAAAGTTGTTCATTGTCCTTTCTAACACAAGTAGTGGGGGCATGAGTGAAATTAAGAGGTGGCAGATTCAAAATAAGCACCTAGTGCAGCTGTAGACAACTTGCTGTGGGATGTTGTAGCTGCTAAAGGCTTTAATGGGTTCAGAAAAGCTGCTGGAGGCATCAATGGAAGCCACACTTAGAGCAGAAAGCCCCAAGCTGCAAGTCACAAAGCAGGGAGAAATATCGATTAGATATGCTGGCTCATGCTTCTGCTCCTCTCTTAGCATCTGCTGTTGGCTACTTCTGGATGCTGAGCTAAGAGGACCTTTGGGATGATCAGATGAATCTGCTTTCAAGTGGCAGCTGATTGCAAGCTAGGCTGAATTTCAAGTGTCCTCTTGCCTTCTCCCCAGCCTGAGCTGTGCGGTCAGCTCACGCAGCTCCAGCTCTGATGCTGCCATTGAGCAGCTCCCAGCTTTCTACATCCCTTGGGTGTCTGTGTGATCATCTACTATAACACAAGCTGCAGTAAAGACAATCTTGCTCGTTAAATTAAACAAATCCAAGAAGATTTGTCATTTGCATCACTGAAACTAAACAATACCCTTTATTTAAGAAAATAATAAAATAGAATGAAATCATTACTAGCACTGTTTCTTCAAACTTGTAGTGATAAACACCCAGGCAGAGCTTTGCTAAATAATCTTGCAGCCTCCCTTCTGCAGCAGGCGATAAAGCAGGAATAACAAACTACCTAGGACTGGCTACACACCAGCCACCACTCCGTCAATGCAGATAGGAGTTAATTATTTCCTATCGGCTGGCTAGGTCTGGGAAATAAGGGGCAATGATTTCAAGGCTCTTCTTGTTAAGCAACAGCAACAAAAAGGGAGGGTATTAGGATTATTGTCTGCCTTTTTCTTGAAGAGTAATAAGGATGGTTGGAGCAGAGCAATTAAGGAAGAAGGGATTTCATCTCCAGCAACTGAGTTAATGAAATAAGAAATATTTGTCTGAGAGGGATCCTTGAAAATACCGGGGATAATGTAGTTTATCATGGGGAGGATATTTGAATAACAAAGGTGTCAGTCACTTATTGTAGTGCAATGATGGAGATACATAATGGTGAAAGAGAATGGCATGTTCAGGCCTTTGAGTTGAGCATACTTTGCAGGGAATTATTCCACTAGGGGGGCTGCCACCACCACCTTTTCCCTTCCAGTCTTTTCCATCACACACTACCCTGTGCATCCAATGCCAATGGCCTTTTTAGGATGCCTGGAAAATTCCTCTTCTGCTTAGGGGTTTTGCCACAAGAGACAGTCTTCAAAGAGACAGGATTTTCTGTGTGGAAATGCACTGGGACTCAGCTTTGTGCAGTTGTGTCCTGGGCCAAACATGAGGGATCTGGTCCTAAGCCCTCCTCTGCCCATGCTGTCACCCCAGCACTCAGAGCTAATGGGTGTATTTTCCTCTGGTGCCCCTTAACCCAGCCCTAGGGCAGTTCTTCTGAGCCAGATCTATCTTCTCTGTACTTATTTCACTGTGAAGACCAAAGCAGACCAGTATAAAATCAATGCAGGACTACAAATAGGGATCCCAAAGCTCTTTTCCTACACAGATGGCTTCCAAACCAAGATTTTTTCTCTCTAGATCAAGACTGCTCTCCTTCCTTCAGCCATGGCTCCATTAGCAGTGTGATTTTTACTAGTTAAAGCTATGCCACTAAAAAACTTGATTTATAGTTTTGGAGCTATTCCTCTTCACACATGGAAATAGTTACAGAGGCATGAGGCATAAGGCACCTTTATCCTGAGATAACCAAGTCCATGCGAAGGCAGGTTGCACCACTTTTAACAATACCAGCACTGTTAGAGAGCTAGCTATCACTTGCTAAAAGCAGACAAGCCCCATGTTAGAAACTCCTTTTAAGACTGCTGGTTTTTATAAAAATGGTGCTCCATTCTTCTCTAAGACTAATGAAATACGATACAGGAAATCAACATGGCATCAGATATTTATTAGAAATGTAACCTAAACCTGAGAAACATGTCAATGCAATAAAAATAAAGATTTGCAAAGACAACAGAACATGACCAAATGCATCACGTGAAATAAATCAGAGGCTACCTTCAGCTTATATTCAGAAAGATGACTGTTCTTTATTCACTTTAATCATAAATTCCTCAGAATAAGACCTCATTTATACCAGGGACAAGCTGCCAAGGGTTATATTACATTAACCTTCTAGGGATTTCTTTAGATATGATGGGCTAGATTTCTTGGCTGGACACAAACTGCCAGACTCATTACAGGATGTCTGGACAGGTTTCAGTGAGGGGTTATGCTGCCTGAACCATCACCTGCCCCTTCTAGCCACACAATCCATGATACCACAAGAGCAGGAGACCTCAGCTTTTGTCCTGTGACAGTGGTGCTGCAAAAAGAAATACAGACGTGTCCAGCTAATTATTTATAACCCAGTTCACAAAGGTCCTTGTGTCAGACATGGATTTATGGGAAGTCACATATATACATACTCGCAAGCGTGTTACATCTGCCCTGGGACTGTGCCAATCCCACATTACCTATTAAGCAGCCACTGATGGTGTTTATCATCTGAGACGGCAAAGCTTTATCATCCCCTACTAATATCACTCCTTTGTAGCTTCATTTTTGTGATTCTTTGTGATCTACACTGTGTGTGTGGATATCTGAACACTTCTTTTGTAGATTGGGATACCTCTGTCCAAGAGGATTTGTGTGCACATCAAAATCTGGGATAATCCTAAGGGTCTTCTCTGCTCCCCCAGGAAAGCTGAGATAACCAAATGCAATACAAGGGTGTTGCTGAGCAGCTATGCTAATAGTTCCCTTCTGCACAAGGGCAGGCCATGCATGGACTGCTGCAGGACAGGTATAGGCAAGAGTTGGTCATAGGAGTCACTGCAAACACAGAGAAGATTGTCCTTTGGGTTAAGTAGGAGTCATAGGTGGGGCTTGACAAGGCTCTGAGCAACCTGTTCTAGTTGCAGTTGTCCCTGGTCTCAGCAGGGGGGTTGGACTAGATGACCTCTAGAGGTCCCTTTCAACCCAGACATTTCTATGATTCTATGATTCTATGAATTTCAGCTGCACATGTTCAGTTGGATTCATTGGCTTTCCACAAGTATTTGTACTTGGTGGATCAATACCCCATTGAAGAAGTTGGCCGTGGACCTACGTATCAGGAGAATGATGGATGTCCCATGCCTGGCAAGGTGAAACCTGTGGGACTGAAATGAGCTGTCAGCCTGAGGCAAAGAGAACATTCCTGTAGCTTAGCAGCCACCTCAAGATTTTGAAACTTGTCTTCAGTGCTCCAGTCTGTCCCCACTGAGAGACTTACAGCCACATACAGATACTTGCCCAACTTCCTGCTGATCCTTCACTCCCCCTCGAGCAGATTAATGCCACCCCATGGGTGAAGGAGCCCATGTAGCAGCAAGTCTCTGCTCAGCCCTTTCAGCAAAGCTGTTTTTCCAGCTCATTAGGGCACAGCTGAAGCCAAGGCTGTAGAAGAAAGGATGGGGCGAGCCGGAAGCCCCCCGAGTATGGCAATGTGATCAGGACTGTCTAAATTGTTCCTTAGAGGTAGGTACTGGGGTGCTAACAGAGCATTTACCATCAATCTGTCCCCATGTCTGGTGCCATTCTTCACCAGCTTTTCCAGAGACCCCATGAAAGTGGAGGTAGGTCCATCAGTGAAAAGCCAGTTCACTTTGGAAACCCTTGCTCACCTGATGCTCTGTGATGCCAATGACCATTAAAGCATGAAGACAGATCCTGCTTTGGAAAATCTGGGTGCTGAACTTAAACAGACCCATCCTTTGAAGAGCTCCACTTTGAAAATAACAACTTGGTAGACTTTCACCATCACAGGAAGAACTAATATCTAAACCAAACCGTATCCTGAGGAGGGCACTGTAGGGGAAATGCAACACATTTCCCTGGGTTCCCATATTCAGTTTTCAATGCTCCCAAAAGACTGTTGTGCCCACAGTGGGCCAAATAACCATGCACCCATGTCTTCAAGAGGGTTTAGGAAATTGGCTCACATCAGCTCAGGTACCAAAATCTTTCAGGGGGCTTATCCTTAAACTTAATCTTTGCAATCTAAGATATTCCAATCAACTGTTAGTTTAGCTTCCCATCAGAGACCCACTGAAATCCATAGCTCTACTGCGCTGTTTGCTGTTGCAGTATAAATGCCTTCAGCATAGCAGGATTTGTTGTTGTTCTTCCTGATACTGTGGTTTCCCTTCCAAGCATGTCAGGTTTTCCATCCTAGGTACCAATGACTGTAAAAAAAACCCAAGAAGAAGTATCTTATTCTGAAGCAGGTTAAGGGTCTCCTGAGAATTCTGTCCACTGTGTAATCTCTGCTCTGCAGTGCCTGCTCCTTATCTTTCTCAGGTTTTTGTGCTTGGCATGTGGACTGATCCATCCAGCTGGGAGTACTCAGATATGCACCTGTAAGCTTTGTTTGCTATTATGTTTCCTTGTGAATAATATACCATTTTTTCTAAAAAAGCCCAACCAACAACAACATAAAAACAAAGCAAACCACAAACCTAGTAGTCTCAAAAGCACCCAGCTAAAATACAAACCTGTGTTCTGGCCGTTGTTCATACACACAGTTCTTGGTAGATCTTACTTCACACAACTCTCAAGCTGTAATTATGGGACAGATAAAGTATGTAGCATCCCAGCAGAGACCTGCAAGCAGTGTAAAGTTCCCTACACTCCTTTTAGCCATGAGGTAACAGTAAGATTATGGTTCTTTCTAGCCCATCGCCATGAAGTGACCTACCCTGAGATACCACTGCTAGCAGATATCAGGTAGTGCTTGAACAGGACACTTTTGTTTGTGGACTTGTGACTCTCAGCTTTGTCCTGAGAGCACCTCCAGGGTCAGTCCCAAGCAACACAAGCTCTAGAACTGGCTGTAAATGTGTTCCCACAAAGGAGGGGGCAGTAGTTCTCATCAGAGCTGCACCTCCTCATCCTCACTGGCAAAATCTGGCCAAGTACATTTGTCTCTGGGTATAATTCCCTCTGCTTCTGCCTTGTCTTGCATGATTGTACTTAGCTTTAATCAACCGGAACATATTTAAATGGCCTTATCACTTCTTAGCTCTTGTATTGTTTGATAGAAGCAGACATGCTTGTCATACTTCTGTTGAAGTTCATAACCAGGAAGATTCATCTCCTGATGGCTTCTTCCTTCCCAGGAAGCCCAGCCCACCTTCCTGCAAAGTCACACAGAAACTTGGAAGCATCTTCCTTCTCCAAATAAGCTTGACTTTTTTCTCCAGAAGATTTATTTAGGCTTGTTCCTTCATGTTGCAAATCAGTTATTTGTATGTCAGATTGTGCTATGGTTGTATTGAACCGTGATGTCTGTTTTGTACCTGTATTGAAAGATTGGCACCACAGCAGCATTTGTTTGAACTTGCCTCCAGGCAGCCTGTTATGCTGGAAGACGGTAAAGCTTCAGTCTGGGGCGGTTGGCTTTGATTTGGCTCTGAATTGCTGGCTCATCTCCAATAGTTTAATGGTCTTCCTGCAAAGGTACCAAAGCAAGCAAAAGGGGCAGGGAACAGAGGCTTTATTTACTAGCGGGACTCTGATCTGTGCAGGGACTAAGAGTCTGCAAAATAAGAGCTCACAGACAAGCCAGCCTTAGGCAGTGCTGACCCCAAGCAAGATTTCAGGTCAGACCAGAATAATAATGATTTTGTTACAAAGCAAGCTCCAAATGCAGAGCACAACATTGCTCCTCAGATTACGTATTTATAGTAGGAATCTTCCACAGGAGAGTGCTGGCTGGAGGTCACACCTCACCACAACCACATCAACACATCCACAGCAGCAGAAGTTTGCAGCCTATACTTAGCACTTGCTTTTAAGGCCTTAATAGGAAGCTCGGTTTACACAAGGTCATTCAAGGTCTCTGATGCCTCTCCAAAAGAAGGATACACTGTATCACCTGCACAGTGTAAATCTGCTGCAGAAAAGCTACTGCATGTTGTAGGATAGTAGGTTATACAAAGAGTACAGATGCATAGATTCTGTCAACTGTGGCTTAAGGCAGATACTGGGCATGGCTTGCAGATACTGTGCATAGCTTATCACCATGCCAAGAAACATTCTAACCCTGGAGAAGTGAGGTGAGCCCTACTGAAGCTCATGACTAGGACCACTCAATGTATGGTAAATGTGTAACACTGGTGGTATGCCTGATGTCTCTGCTCAGGGACATACAGCTTCTGGGTCACCAAAGATGAGTGCACACACATAAGTGAGTGCAAATGAAAGTCAATATAACAGCAGTGTCCTCGGTCACAGTGCATTAGGTAACTTTCTGAGGGAGGTGAGCTCTTGCTGAGCCCTTGTAGGATTAGCATGTGCTGGCATGTTCATCCAAATTCACACAGAGTGGGGAACATTATTTTTGTTAAGTAGCCTCCCTTTTGAGAACAGGTCCACGACTTTATTCCCCAGGACAATGAATGACTAATGGCATAACTGATCATCTTCTTGGCTTGCATGTCAGTCCTAACTGGTGTCCCAGAACAAGGGACATTTTGCAAAGGAAGATGCATCTTCCAAATACCAGCCTTTCAAGAATAATTATTCTTTGGGCATTTTTCATAAAGCTTGCTGTGTCTTGTGACACCATGTTAGAAAGAGAGAATTAATGTTGTGCTGCTCAGTTTTTTTCCCTTTCAGCAAACACGGATTGTTTTTTTGTTGGTTTTCTCCTGACTTGGCAGGTTTATTTCTCATACATGTTTGTGACTGACTTTAGTACCAGTGAAATAAGCCAGACAGGCAGTCAGCCTTGGGGAGTCACAGTCTCTTGTCCTGCAGAAGGCACAGCAGTAAAGGCAAACCCTTTTCCCCCACAGTCTGTCCCATCTGGACCTGAGTGCTCCCTCCTGAAACAAAAGTACCAATGCCTGGTGTTGGTATGGAGCTGCAAAGAGCAAACATGAAAAGAAAAAAGAAAAAAAGCGCAAAACCCAAACAACAAAAAAACCAACCAACCAACCAACCAATCAACAAAACAAACCCAAAACCGGATACATTGACCACAATATAAAGCAAGGGAGCAGGCCAGCTTCCACCAGCTCTGCATCCCATCCCCAGCCAGGCTGCATTAGTGACTAATCCTTGAAAAGCCCCAGGTAGGGGTCGATAAGCAAATGTTATTCCCCAGGAGTGCAGCAGGGAAATTGAGCCTCTGTGACTCATTCAGCCCTCGGCCTCACTGCTGAGACTGCAGGTTGTGGAGATTTCTTTGATGGAAATGCTTCAGCAGAGCATCGCAAGCCCGAGTTTCTGAAGTGAGGCGTTTAAATGCAGGCTTTGGCCCCCAGGTAAATGGTCTGATTGGAAGCCAAGGAGAGCTGCAGCATCAAATTGCTATTTGTTTCTGCTTCATGCAGGCTGAATGGTGTGCAGCTAATGAAGCAGGACTCAAATCGTCAAGGATAAAATCCAACTTAGCAGCAATCATCTCCTCCACAATGCACTCCTGGGGCAGCCTGACCCCATCCATAGGACTGTCCTATTCCAGCACAGCCAGAAGAGGCCACGACACTGGTACCCAGCAGGGATACAGGTCTGTAACTGCAGTCCCTCTCCTGACTCAGCTGGATGCATGGGCCTGTTGGAGATGGAGTTGTGCAGCCAAAATAAATGATGCTCGTGTCAATACAGAAAACTTTCTAGCTGAGTCACGGAGCCCCAGGAGTGAATCAAATTGCTCAGTAATGTTAGAGCTTTGTCGACCTCCATCCTGTTCGCCCTCACGCATTGGACTCACATATGGGCAGAGTTCAAGCTGTCCCATGCAGCCTGCACCTGGGAATCCCGACTCTTCAGCTGCAACTTTGAATGACACACTATGATTTTTTAAAAGCTATTGAAGCTACAGGGAAGACATTACCCTACCAGACTACTAACTGCAGACCCTAAATCCATGCAGGCATTTTGCTGTGTTTACAAAGGGTGCCAGATTCAGACAAGTGGGATGCATCACTGTGGCTCCCTGTGACTAGCACTGCAGATGTTTTCTTGTGTTGATCATGTGTGAGTCTTGCAGAGATAACCAAGAAGTGCAGGGCAGGTGTCTGCAAATGAGTTATTCACCTTCCACCAGGGCTCACTTCCTGAACCAGGGAAAGCGAAGATGTTTCGTGCATCTGTTGAACACATATTGTTACAGTGCATGTGTATGTTTGCTTCTATGTACTCATATGTGTAACGCTATCATGTGTTTGCTGTATTCTTGTGCTGCTGCCATGGTAAATTAGTGTTTGCATGTGTAATGCTCTATGCACTCAAGCAAATCAACCTCCCTTTGCCTGCTCTGCCTGTGTTCCTCTGGGAGTTCTTCATGCCTTCTCTCATCTCCCTTTCTCCAACCACTGTGACTGAGTGAAGAGCACTGGATAAACAGTTAAACACCCAGCAGTTTGCTGACCTACCAGTCACTGAAAGGGCCCTGCATGGCTTTTTTGTGTTTTCAGCAGTGACTGCCTGCTGTGCAGGCTACAAACTGGAACACCTGGGGCTCAGACGAAGTCTCAAACACCAGTCTGGGAAACAGCACAGCATTGGCCTCATCTGCAGACTTGCATTGCAAAGATTTCTGTCAATAATGCATGAAATGGAGAAAGACAACTCAGGCAGGCCTGTGCCTGTCATGTCCTGGGGCTGATTAATTGTCCTCCATAAGGAAACACAGACCTGATTCTGATCACACCTGCTGCTGGTGTGAAATCCCACCACAGGTTGTTGGTGCTTTGTGCAAGACTGGAACCAGGTGGTTACAAACTTTCAGGAACCTGAAGCTTTTAGGAGTTATTGCCCATGAGCTAAACCATGGTGTGCTCTCTGCTAGCATAGGCACTTTCACGTGGAAGGAGACAGTCCTATGCACAAAACTAGTTGCTGTGGCAAAATCAGCCAAGGGAGAGAACTGAACGTAATAGTACTACTGCCTGACCAAAGGCATTTCTTTTAGAAAGGCACACTTGTTCCAATGCAGAAATCATATGCCAAGAGGAGGTGGAATTCATTTGCTGCTGTAAGGCAGGATTGTCTCTATCCTAGACAGGTATGTGTTCAACCTCTCTGCAGATGCCTTGAGAAATGAAGACTTCACCTCTTTCTCACATAACTTGTCTTAGCACTTCATTATTCCCAGTCATAGAGGTTTCCTACCATCTAATCTGAACCTCCCTTCTACACTAGAACTTCTTGTCCCATCCCCAGTGTCCATAGAGAATTCTTTCCTGAATGGAAACAGCTTTTAAACCTTTAAAAGCTATGTTCATGTCTTGGGCTTCTCTTTTCAAGACTAAAAAGCCCTAGTGTCTTTGATCTTTTCTTACATTGTTTTCACTGCTTTTCTCTGGACAGCTGCCAAAAGGTCTGTCTGTCTCCTGAAATACTGCACACACCTTGGATCTGGAAGTCCAGGTTTCTGGACCATTGCATCTGTTTCACATTCAGGTCACGTTCACAGCAGTTCTGGTTTGCAGAAATGACTGGTAGAGGTGAGCAGAGAAATATCCTGTGAGAAATCCTGAGTCCGTGGCACCTGGGTGCTTTTCTCCTCCTGGTATGAGAGCTCAACAGATGGGAACTATTCATGAGGTGCACTGCCAGTTCTCAAGCATGTGGAACTGCTCTGACTGCTGCTCAATTTCATTCCCTATTCACCATCGTGGTGAGGGCAATCTCAGCACACTCAGCATCCTGTCTGGCAGGTCTCCAACCTCTCCAACACATGGAGGGGCACTGCCCTTCTCCATCCCCAGGTGCCTGCATGACAGAGCCACCCATGGCCCATGGCCTCAGGAGGCTTTGAAACTGAATGCCAAGCTGGCTCTCAGACAGTAAACTCAGATGAGGGTGAACACCCATTATCCAGTGGGTATTCTGAAATACTTGCCTGGTCTGGGGAAGGGATCTGAGATGCCACAATGAGAACTAGGGATGGATGTGATTTTCCAGGGATGCACACTCACGGTTTCTTGCAATACCTATTTTCATACAACAGCCTCAGCAGAAAAATACAGAAGCCACAAAATCTTTGTGAAATACAAAGAAGTGCTGTCTGTGCTGTTTTATTTTGAAGTGTGAAGGATGAGAAAAGCTCCCAAATCCAGCCAGACCAGAAAAGGCACAGTAATGATACAGCCCTGCACTTCTCTGGTGCATTGCTCACCCATTTGGGATGCATCCTCTCCATGGGAGTGGGGTGACCTTGCTATGGCACGTCTGGGAACTCTTGCCCACTCACTAGCAGGTGCTTCAAAGAGGTGTTTCAACAGGAGGAAACCAGCTTCCCTGGGACAGCAAAATCAGTACTTTTGAACTGCATCAGTAAAGTGTCTTTCTTTCTTTCTTTCTTTCTTTCTTTCTTTCTTTCTTTCTTTCTTTCTTTCTTTCTTTCTTTCATGGATTTCTTTTATTTATTTATTTTTTCCATGGGAGAGGGAAAGTGAATGAAAATCCATTAAATCTAACTGGTAGCTTAAATGTTTATGCCATGACTAACTGCCTGATCCTGCCATTACTTTCCTCTGCATCCTGCTGTACCTGCAATTCAAGAAAATTGTCTCCCAAATTGCCATCTTTAGTTTGAGATCCACGTACAACTTGGCTGTAAGCAGTGGATAGAAATGAAATGGACTAAAATTTTAATCCAGCCAGGATTTCCTTGTGCTTTTCAATAGNGGTTGGGGTTTTTTTTCCAAGTAAAGTACTCTTTCACCCACCCCCCTTCCCTAAGGAGGTTGTTAAAAAATGTCCTTTTTGGAAATGTGGTCCTAGTTATTCCTCCTTTATTAGGGATTTTCTAGCTAAACCACCACTGTCCTCATTTCCAGTAAACTCACAACTTTACACACAGATGCACACATTAATGCCTTGGCTATTAAACTGGTTCTCNCTGAACCTCCCTTCTACACTAGAACTTCTTGTCCCATCCCCAGTGTCCATAGAGAATTCTTTCCTGAATGGAAACAGCTTTTAAACCTTTAAAAGCTATGTTCATGTCTTGGGCTTCTCTTTTCAAGACTAAAAAGCCCTAGTGTCTTTGATCTTTTCTTACATTGTTTTCACTGCTTTTCTCTGGACAGCTGCCAAAAGGTCTGTCTGTCTCCTGAAATACTGCACACACCTTGGATCTGGAAGTCCAGGTTTCTGGACCATTGCATCTGTTTCACATTCAGGTCACGTTCACAGCAGTTCTGGTTTGCAGAAATGACTGGTAGAGGTGAGCAGAGAAATATCCTGTGAGAAATCCTGAGTCCGTGGCACCTGGGTGCTTTTCTCCTCCTGGTATGAGAGCTCAACAGATGGGAACTATTCATGAGGTGCACTGCCAGTTCTCAAGCATGTGGAACTGCTCTGACTGCTGCTCAATTTCATTCCCTATTCACCATCGTGGTGAGGGCAATCTCAGCACACTCAGCATCCTGTCTGGCAGGTCTCCAACCTCTCCAACACATGGAGGGGCACTGCCCTTCTCCATCCCCAGGTGCCTGCATGACAGAGCCACCCATGGCCCATGGCCTCAGGAGGCTTTGAAACTGAATGCCAAGCTGGCTCTCAGACAGTAAACTCAGATGAGGGTGAACACCCATTATCCAGTGGGTATTCTGAAATACTTGCCTGGTCTGGGGAAGGGATCTGAGATGCCACAATGAGAACTAGGGATGGATGTGATTTTCCAGGGATGCACACTCACGGTTTCTTGCAATACCTATTTTCATACAACAGCCTCAGCAGAAAAATACAGAAGCCACAAAATCTTTGTGAAATACAAAGAAGTGCTGTCTGTGCTGTTTTATTTTGAAGTGTGAAGGATGAGAAAAGCTCCCAAATCCAGCCAGACCAGAAAAGGCACAGTAATGATACAGCCCTGCACTTCTCTGGTGCATTGCTCACCCATTTGGGATGCATCCTCTCCATGGGAGTGGGGTGACCTTGCTATGGCACGTCTGGGAACTCTTGCCCACTCACTAGCAGGTGCTTCAAAGAGGTGTTTCAACAGGAGGAAACCAGCTTCCCTGGGACAGCAAAATCAGTACTTTTGAACTGCATCAGTAAAGTGTCTTTCTTTCTTTCTTTCTTTCTTTCTTTCTTTCTTTCTTTCTTTCTTTCTTTCTTTCTTTCTTTCATGGATTTCTTTTATTTATTTATTTTTTCCATGGGAGAGGGAAAGTGAATGAAAATCCATTAAATCTAACTGGTAGCTTAAATGTTTATGCCATGACTAACTGCCTGATCCTGCCATTACTTTCCTCTGCATCCTGCTGTACCTGCAATTCAAGAAAATTGTCTCCCAAATTGCCATCTTTAGTTTGAGATCCACGTACAACTTGGCTGTAAGCAGTGGATAGAAATGAAATGGACTAAAATTTTAATCCAGCCAGGATTTCCTTGTGCTTTTCAATAGTCCTTGCTGTCAAACTGTAAGTCCTGCTTATTAAAGGTCATGTATATTACAGAATGAGGCAGGGAGAATTACAGAAGCTGACATCTTTAGCAGTGCAACTACATTAAAAAAAAAAAGAATAAAAAATCTTTGTTTGCATCTAAACATTTTCCTCTGTATACAAGCAGAGAGACCTGTAAGAAGTTGTAGTTGTTACAGTGACATCTAAATGCAGAAACCTTTGACAGAAAGCTTCAACATTTAAACCACACTGAGATTTGCCCTGAGAATGGGCTAAAATCCCTCTGCTTCACACTTTAGTGATCAGATTTCATCTCCTAATTTGACCTAACAGTCTCCAGAGGTTAATGAAAATTTCCATCTAAGTTGGTTGTTTTTTGTTTGGTTGGGGTTTTTTTTCCNTGCCTCTCTTTTTCTTTCATCCCATCTTCTCTCAATCTCCATTCAGTAAAATATTTTAGGACCATTAATTTGAAGGTTCCTAAACTCAAATGCATAAAAAACAAAAGTTAATAAACAAACAAACAAACAAATAAATAAATAATTTCCCCTCATTGATTTCAAGAGGGGTGTTGAGCCAGGGGAGAGATGAAGAATGGGGATGAAACAGAAGGAAGGAGCAAATATATGGAAGAATGGTTCTGCAGAGAATCATTAACTACCAATATATCATCACTTGCTCAGGACATCTCTGGTTCACAAATAGCTGGTGACTGGGGCAGTAGGATTGCCTTATTCTTCAGGTCTTGTCCAGATATCTGCTATTGGCCATCTTTGGGAATGGGATACAGGGTCTTTGGTCTGACCTAGTTGTGATGAGAGCTGGACCCAGGGTACTGAGCTATGCAGTGATGCTTGTGTCTGGACTCGTGGCATCTAACTTCAGTGTCCTAACTCAGGAAACCACACCAGGGCTTGATCTCAGCAGGACCCTGGGGAGATACCTCTTGATCTGCAGTCCCTTGGTTTCCAATGCATATGCTTGGAGCTGATTGCCTCTCTGAGAGCAGCAAGGACAGTGGGTTACCTAGAAGTAAGCAGGATGCATCACCGTCCTGGGGACACTTTGCAGAGCTGGTGGAAAGTCTGATGTGCCAAACCCCATTTGCTGACATCAACAGTGATCACCCTACAGACAAGGGCATATGTTGCTGAATAACTCTGCCCATTGTCTTGTCCCACTTCTGCTCGCTATCTCATCATGTCCCCACTGAAATGATGGGCACAATAAATATTCATAGTGCACTTACAGTCTATTAAAAGCTACGTCAGGTTTGTATTTTTTCTTTCTCCAAGGTAGGTTCATCTATTCTGATTATGCTAAGGGCCTACCAAATAACTCTCTCTAAATATGCCGTCGCCCTAGTGATAAATGCAGCTGCTGGAGTGGGTCCTTTCTGGCATTAATCGAACGCTTTAATGAAGTCAGCATGCTGTTCATATGCATTAAAATGCTTGGTCCCAGCCTGAAGAGATTCAGTACCTCTCTGGCTCTTATGCCTCTGCACCAGAGGTAAATAAAGAAATTAAAACCTATGCTGGAAGGGATGAGTATCTAGTTATTGCTGTTTATTCTTTTAGGCAAGACACCACACCCCACTCCACCCCCCGACTTTTTTTTTTTTTTTTTTTCCTACATACGAATGGTCTTTAGTGCCTCCCCTTTCAGGATTACACATGAAAGTGGCACGGATGGTGTTTGACAGCTATTTGTTTTCTCTCATTCCTGATCTCTATAGACTGTTGTCATCCCAGTAAAAAAAGGACACTGGTCAGAGCAGGGGAGCCAGGAAGGAGCTGTCTGAGCAAATATGGTCATATGGTGGCACCACGAACATCCAGGTTCTTGACTCAAGTCCTCAAGGGTGGAAGTAGGATTTATACCATGATGGGGATGATGGGCATGCAAGGGTGCAGGCAAAATAAAGGCTTCCCCTGGGGAATTCTAATGTAGATGGTATGATGCTCATCTTCAGAAGGCTTTTAAGATCACTGGTGTTGAAAATGGTGTGTCAATAACTTGCACATGTGTATAAAGAAGCCAGCAACAAGAGAGATGAACTGAATGATGGGTAGTCCATGAAGTATGCTATCTAGAGAGGCTATAAACCAAGGAATAAGTAAAACTCTAATATGAAGCACTTAAGTCTCTGATGTACACAAGAATTGGGTATCTAGGCTCTCACAGAAATCCAGAGCTACTTCTCCTACCCTGACAATGACTTCTGGTCATCTGACTTGCTCTCTACTTGGTTGCCTAAACAAAAATATCTTCTGTGTGGGTGTCTGCATGTGAGCAGGGTATATGCACATCCATTGTGGGATTTAAGCTCACACTGCACCCCCAGTTACATTAAGAGTATTTGCTGTGGCTCAGTTTACACATACATAGCAGTCTAGACCCCCCCTGGGACCTACAGGATCCCTTTGGGCTTCCTGCTGGACCAGAAAGAAGGATATCGTATCGGTCCTGCAGTGCCTTTGAAGGTCCTGTATGTCTGTCCTGGATATCTTAACATATCTTACATGGCACTAAATGTCTATGGGTAAGCAACTACATTGAGCTGTAGTTCCCAGAGTTCTCAAATTGTTTAACTGCTGAAGCATACCTCAGCTTCATACACAGACCTGACATCAACCCAAGGTACTTTTAATTCCAGACTCCAAGTGAATCTCCATGTGAAGGGACATGGAAGGACAGTTCAAATTTTTTTGGACATTCAGGCTCGCTATTATCAACAGCAAGAACAAAAAAATCTGTTTTGTGGACTCAGTGTGTGGATCTTCATGGGTGGGATGCAGACAAAGAACTCTCTAGGATCAAAACAAGACCCACCAACAAATTTCACATAGGCTGCAAAATAACAGCTGCAGACATCACTACCAAGTTAAGCTAAAAACAAATACGCAAGGGTAGCAGTGAGACTGTAAACACTTCCAATGCCCTGAGCATCTTTCACTTACTTATTTCATATCCATTTTGGAAAAGGAAGATACAGTCCTTAGCTGGGGAGTTGAGACACGTGATAAATTGTGTCTTGTACCACACCACAAGTGAATATGGACCAACTGAACGTGGAAATTTAAAGGACATTGACAGCTATTCTGCTCTTTTTTCTGAAAGCCATTTTGTCTCTCTTCCCACTGGTTGTGCTTTCTCTCTCTCTTCTTTTTTTCCTTTCTCCCTGTTCACCTTCATGGAGGGAAGCCTCATTCGCTTTTGTTGAAATATGCAGTCAGCAGAAATGGACCCTGAAAAAGCATTGGGGAACTAAGTCGATCCCCATTGTAAGAGTCCAGCAGCCTTCTTCTAGATAGACAGGCTCAGAAATACACAGTGTTTAAGGAATTATCTATTAAGAAACATTAAATTTTATATATTCATTCAGAGTTTATGTCAATAGCTTGTACCTGGTTAAAATACCTTTTCTGAGATAGTATCTTGTGACCTAAGGACATCAGAAGACAGAAGCTTATATGTTTCCCTTCCGTGTTTTTTTTTTCTAATCATTCTTGGAATTAAAAATTAGGATGTATTTCCAAACCCGAATTTGACTTCAGGTACTTGATGCTGGCCCCCATCATGCCTTTCTCACTGTGTTGAACAGCTCCTGAAAATCTACTAACAGCCATATATCCCTGCTAAGCTGTGTATGTGCTGTTGCAGCATGTCTCTTGATCTTGTTTTCACTAATCTAAGGAGGTTGAGGGCAAGACTCAGACCACCTAAGTCAGTAGGTAATAAGGAAAGTAAACAGAATTCATGTCCTCAAACAGCAGCCAGCAATTCAGAAAACTTGCACTCTGCTTCACCCATCCTTGGAGAGAAATTCAGCTAGTGTGCCAGAGGAGGCATTCAGTGCTCATCTTCAGTGCCTGGCCCTGAGCTCCCAAGAAGGGGGCATTTTGTCTCTTTCACCCTTTGGTAGTTTTGTCTGCAGCATTGAAAAAGAAGTTTCACTGACCATTCCTGAGATTAAAACACCTTCCTGACTCCTATTCTTACTCCCACTCATTATACTTTACATCTTGTTTGTCTACCCACATATCACAGGATAAATCTGCCATCTGAAGAGGGGATCATTTGCTTCTTACAAACTCTCAACTTTCCCCCAATTTTCTGCTTTCTAGATACATCACATAATGCTGTAAGTAATTCCTACACATCACGGCCAAATATATCTAACTTTGCTTCTTCCTGTATGTTCTGGTTTGAGTGAGAGCAGAATGGATCCTGAACACAGCTCCCATCTGCTGTGGGGCCCAGTTTGGGACTCTCCTAGTGCCAACTCCACAGCATCAGTGACGGTGACTTAATTACCATCAGAGGGGTTGGATTTTGAACTGGTTTTGTACATATTTTATNATTCGGAGTATTTTACAGAGTGCAATTGTTTTTTCTTATGTTTATTGTAGAAATTTGGTTTAGTGCAAAGACTGTTGAGGAGTGGACTGGTTGAGACAAAAAAATGGCAGAATACTGGGTACCTCCATTACCACAAGATGTTCTACAGCTCTGGAACAGCTTTTCAAAAACAGGCAGGATTAAATGTTCCTCAGTGTTCCCTCTAAAAGACCCCCATCTACCCTTGATGCCTCATAAACAACTACTTTCTAGCAGATCTCTTTGTAGTTCTTAATCCCTTTAAGGAATGCTTCATGGACATTGCATCACACTAATTTTTTAATCAAACTGTCATGAGATGAAAAGTAAAAGCTTTATAACAGTCTAAATATATTATAGCTGGGTAGTCACCTTTATCATCCCAACTTTTTATCTCATCAAAGAGTGCTTGACAAGTCCTATTTTCTATTAACTGGCCCTAATTATGTTCCCATGTGTTAATTCTGTATTGATTGACTCCTATATTAGTTTTCCATTATTGTGATGGGATTATGTCAGACTTGCCACTCTAGAGCTGCTTGGGTCAGACCACTTTCTCTTTTCTAACAATGGCACTTAATGAGAGTTCTCCAACTTCTCTGGAATTTCCCTCATGCTCCAGGAGTTATCCAAGACTGATGTCAAGAGGTCAAAAATTTCCTCAGCCAGTTCTAGGAAAACTCTTGGCTACCAGTTTGCAGATTGTGTTCATATAAAATGTGTTTATCCCTAGAAGAAGTTGCTTAACTTCCTTCTTAGTTGCTAGTAGAGTGGAAAGTATTTCGACATCCTTGTGTGATATAAACATATCTTCTCTATTTCCAAACTCAGAGCAAACACATTTCTTGAACATTTCTGCTGTCTCTAAATCATTATTCACATTGTTTCAGTCTCCACATGGTTGGCCCATGACATTGCTGGCATTGTTTTTTCCTAATGAGCCTAGAAAACTTCCTGTTCAATAATGTGGATCTTTCCTTGCAATCTTTATCTTCTCCCTTCTTTTCTCTGTACTTCCTGTCTTAAAATTTATACTGATTTACACTTTTTTTTTTTNATGAATTGTCAGGAGCAGAAAGGCTGTCCTCACAGAGTAAATCCTCATGTTTTCTTTCTTAGCCTACCTTCCTCAAAATGACCTCCAGGCTTACATAAAGTATTGAGTCTAAAGCACTCCTATCAGGATTTTATAGCAGTTTTCAGGACAGTTCTGCTGATACGTAACATTTCCTGCTGACTGAACACATCCATTTCATAAGATTCATTTGGAACCCATATCTGTGTGACCAGGAGCTCCACAAGTTTGAATATCATTGCAAGGAGATAAGACAGTCTAGGTATATGGAGGAAAAAGCTCTTCCACATTGGCAAGATGTGGAACACAAGATTTATTTTGTTAAAAGTACTTCTTGAAGGTTCCATGACTCAATGTATTGGGTACTTCAAAATGACCCCAGGTGTTGATAATCCTAGATCCTATGAGATTTTATAGGATTTCCAACTTTGTATAGCTAATGTTACTATACCCCAGTTGTGAGTCCAAGGACTATTCAATAATGGTGATCAGTTTGGTTTGTTTGCAGCCTCCATGTTCTCTAAAGTGTGTAAGGATGCCATAAGATGCTTTATCTTCTTCAAACTGAAGAAATATGAGAAGCCTTTCCCAAAGTGAGATGAAATTGTAGGTGAAATAACTGTTTCAAAGCAGGTTGTGGCTGACAAACACCCTCTTAGAATCATTACAGACAAAGTTCAGTACATGGAAGGAATAAAACCCAGTCAGATCAGCAGAAGTCAATGAGTCTGAAATGGATGGTTCAAGTCATGGTTAATTTATTCAAATTGGCTTTCTGTCTCGGTGTGATAGACAGATACGATATGCCTATCCCCCTTCAACATTTAAAACAGTTCTCACAATAATGCATCAAACTGAGTTTCACCACTAGTAATAATGCAGAACATTGACTTGTGACATTTGAAAATAAATGACGGGAGCACAAATTTGTTCCTTCTCGAGCAATTGTGCTTTTCACACAGGTGGAACATTTTTGTTCCAACAACCATTTTGTTCCAGCCATAGCACTCGAGTTGTGTCAATCACACTGAAAATTCAGAGCTTCACTTGTTCAAAACAAACAGAAGGGAGCAATTCCTCTCACAACATGTAATTAAGCTGCTGAACTCTGCCTCAGGATGTTGTGGGTGGTAAGAATTTACATGAGTTTCAAAGGTGGTTGGACATATTCATAGAGGAGTGTGCTACTGCTGGCTATTAAGCACAACGTCCTCACCTGCTTTGGAATCTCTGTGATGGAAATTGCTGGAACCTGGCAGAGTAATCAAGGGAAATATCACTATATCCTTGCTATGTTCTTGTATTTCCCATGCAGACATCTGCCACAAGAGGGGACAGAGTTATAATGGAGTTTTTGTCTGGTTGAATGCACCCATCCTTATATTCCTAATCAAATCCAACAGAAATGTCTGACTATGATTAAAATAGTCTTGGGAATGGGCTGAAGGTACCTAAAAGTTTGGCATGGCAGCTCTTCATCTGAAAGCATGTCACAAGAGCTGATGTATATCTTGGTGCAGTACCGCATCAACAACAAAACAAATGTCCTTCTTGGACTGGGATTTCTTAGCTGAGCTTGCACTCTCCTCAGCAGACACGATCTTAATGGTGAATGAACTTCAGGGTAGACTGCATTTGATGCAAGATAGCAGTCATTATTCAGGCTGACATTGACAAAATGACAGAGTGGTAAAATAATGGCACATTCTTTGATACTGCCTTCAGGGTCAGGATACTCACTGTTATAGGATGGCTTATCGATCGGGCTTGCCATTTTTAGAGTCCAGACAAGATGTCAGAAGGAAGCTGGAAATGGGAGAATAACAAGAATTAAAGGATTTAGTATTGGTCTGTGGACTTCATGGGGCATGGGCACACAGGTTTCTTATGGTCTCTGAACATATGATCTGGAATTTGTGTACCTCTCAAATGATGATGCCATGGATAGAAGGTACTTTGATAGGCAGCAACTTTCCTGTTGCTGATCTCATAATTGTATTCCTGTGAGCTTCCAAGAATAACACATATAGGGATGGATTTCATTTTGGGGCCTGCAGTGACACAAAAGAGCAGCTCTGATTTCATAGCTGAATGCATTGCTCTGAAGAATGAAGGTTTATGCAAAGTCTTGGTGCACAAGGAAAGATGCCAAGCCAAATGTATTTTTAGCTATTTAGCCAGATGGGTTTCTTGTGTCTGTATGAATTCACTGCTTTTCCCCACAAGGATGATCAGAAACATTACTCTAGCAAAAGTTCTCAATAAAGTATCTGTAAAAATTGGTGAACCCAAAGGTGCTATGAAGCTCCCAGACTTTCCCTGGAGCCCATATAACAATGGAAGAAGTGCTTTAGTTTTATGGTTATTCCCTCTGAGGAGATAATGTAACCAAGGAGCTGCACTTCAGTGAACTTTTCATGTTTCATATACACTCTGTTTTCTTGAGCACCAACTAGGAGACAACCATCACTGTTCATGCAGCCAGCCAATAACGAGACTGATATTTGTACACAGACCTTACTAACGTAAGACACCAACAGGACCATGCTTAGCACCATAGTTAAATATTCAGAATAAATTAATAGAGACTAAAATCTTCTAGTCAACACCTTCATAATACACACCAAGCTGCAAGTTCTATTTAAGCCCAACTCCATAAACATCCTGGCACTCTGTGTCCTTTTCAACAGTTCATTAATTAAAGACAGATGACATTTGGTTTTGATCATTATTTATTTTTCAATATTTGATGTAGTCAACAAAGCATAAAGAGACATCCTTTTTTAACAAACATGACAGAGGCATCAGAGGAAGATATAGGAGTGAATTAAATTCTTTGTTAGCCTTTTTTTAAGGTATTCCTGTGGGGCTTGAAATCTAGTCTGGAGAAGCAGTAAAGTATTTCAGTTGTGGTGCTGGTCTCAAAATTCAGACTTGGATATCAAAAGGATGAATCTAAATTAAAATACCATACATCTTTCTCCCAGGTATTTTTCAGAGGTCTGAGGGAGAGTTATTCTTGGTGTTGCTGGACACAAGTGTGGCCAGTGTAATCACATTCTTTCCAGAACTTCAACAGTGTGTACAAAAAAATTGACAATTTTAAACAAACCATGTCCATAGCAATAGGACTTTTGTGAAATGCAGAGGTGATGCACTGTGAGCAAGAGACATGAAAGAGGAGGGGAATGTGTCAGGTCAAATCAAACCATGTGTTCACAAGGTGATCTGGGATCAGGACTATGGGAGTTTACTCCAACATAACTACCAGCAAGGTCAGGAGGGGCCCTAGCTCTGCTGGACAAGAAAATCAAGCTTCAGGATAGCCATGAGGTTCCCAGATGTGACGAAGTCACTCTAAGAAACCATGAGGCACAACAAGCAGAGCTGACTTTCTGTGTGCATGGAAAAGCCAGCTTAGCAGAACTATCAGCTTTCAAGTCTCACTATGGCTGGATGTTCTGCACATTTCCTTGGCTGGGCAACCAGTAAGAAAACTGGTTTTTCAAGCATTATATGAACAAAGCCCAAGGAAAACTGTCCTGGATACTCCATCTGGTGTCTTTTTTGGTGCCTTTCTCTTGTGTCAGTCAGCACTGGTATGAATACAGTTTCCATATGGGGAAAGTAAAGTTGATCTGGGTAGGAAAAAGCTTTATTTGCCCTTGATTTTACACACTTTGCAGGCGTGTCTGCAGAGTTCAAGTAGGGATGTGTACAGGTCTAGAGTGTTGATCCAAGCCAACTTACTCCTTTGCTTTATTCTATCAACTTTGGCAGAAACAGACTATCCAAGGCACTTCAGCCTACTCCCGGTCAATCCACACACAGCAGATCAAAGCAGGACAGACACTGTCTGTTGCTTGCCAAGAAGGCCAGGTGGCAAAAAGCTTCTCATATGTCAGCAGGCACTAGGAGAAGTTCGGGAAACGTTTACAGGCAACTGATGTCGTTGTCAAGATCTCAAGCTGCAGCTTTCAAGAGTTCACCGCACCTTCAAGCACAGCTGCCAAGGAATCAGGGTGCATGCAGCTGGGTGGGGTACAGGGCTGAGAAGCGGCACACACGTTTTCCTGGAGTGGCTCAATACAAGGATCACAACCAAGGGCTGGTTAGGAGCAGAGGCAGATGGTAAGGCAGAAATATGAGTCCTCATGCCCATAACAATCAGCTTTGTCTTTCTTCAAATCACAAACAAGTGTTTGAAGAGAAACTCAACTTCTTCCCTGGGTTGCTTTGGTTCTCTGGAATAGACTCCAGGAATTGCATCCAGTCAGCTGTCTGTTCCTACGCTCAGCTTGAGAGTAGATGATGCCCCAAATCTTAGTGGAATTTAACTGGAAAAAGGGCAAAAAGGCTAATCCAGGGAGGGAGCCAGGAAGATATTTAGAACTGGGAACATGGTAATGCAAAATTTCTGTTCCCACAGCACTTTCAGTCTCTTCCCCAGGACCAAGGATTAAATGGGACAGAGAGCTGCTGTGATTTGGCTTCTGCCCTTCATATGTTGAATTTTATTTTCCTATTTCATTTTTTTATTGTATTTTTTCTTTTTCTTTTGGGAAGTGACCCAAGAAACTGTGTTTCCCACATAGCCATTTCAAAGGAAATTTGATGCTGCAACAAGGGCCCTGGGGGAAACACTTTGGGAAAACAGCACCAACTCTGTCCTTCCTCTTTCTTTTTTTTTTTTTTTTTTTCTTCGGAAGGAATAAAAAAGGGGGAGGGGGGAGAGGGACAGGAGACCTCATTGTGGAGAGATGGGAAACTGGGGGAGATTGGGTTTCAGAAAAGGAGGTGGTGTGGCTGCTTCATTCTATTCTTGAGCCAAAGACTCTCAGCCTTTGCTTAGCCACAGAAATATCTCATTCTTCAAAGCTGATACTGATCTCTTTTTTTGTCCTATTACCTTCCCATCCCCAGTGGAAGACCCCATAAAACTTCTGATTTGGCTAGGCCCACCACAAAGTTTTCTGGGCAGTTCAAAACAGAGACATGACACCTTCTAGCCTTCCCTAGATGAGCACTTTGGTGGGGAGAAACATCTCACCATGGTGTGGTTGAACACCCTTTCTCAGCCTCCTAGGAGTCCAGAGACCAGGACGTTTATGCCAGTGGCTGACACATGCAGGCTGAATATCTTCATGCACCCCACACCTCTAACATCTGCACCCAGAGCAAAGTTCCAAGTGTTTTCCAGGGTCATAGAGTGATTGCTCAACAAAGCAGCAACAAGGACCATGAGGATACTTCATGGAGTGATCTAAATGTTTAGTATCCTGAAGAGAAGAATGCCGCACCCCAAAGAGCCTCAGTTTGCAAAATAATCTCTCCCAGCCATGCTGAAGTTGGCTGAGTGTGGGGAAAGAAGGAAAGAACCTTTCCCCAGCAGGAGGATATCCAGGTGTTTACCTTGCCTTGGATAACTAAAACAAGGCCTTTGATCAAAGCCACTTGGCATGAGTGTCTGTCCCTGCTTCTGAAATGCAGCTTTGCCTTGCCTTCTGAGAGACACAAAATGCTGGAGGCTGGAAGGAACCAATGCAGTGTGTGACACACCTTCTGCCTCTCCCACTGGCTGGGTGAGCAGAGGACCTGGCACCAGAGGTTTGCATCTCAGCAGCTCAAGCCAGTGCATATCTGAGGGTAGTCTCAGACAGCACTGGAGCCACCAGTGCCAGTGGTGGTAGGAGGCTCAGTGGGTCCTGACCTCCAGAAGCTGTGGGAACAGACCCTGTCTTACTCCATGCAAGGGACTCTGGCCCAGTGAGTCAATCAGAACTGGAGAAATACTGGCTTTTCAGCCAGAACACTGTCATTCTGCTTTGTGGGATGAAGATGGTAACAGTGACAATGCTGCTCTGGGTCATACATAAACGGCCCAAAGCATAATATTAATCTTCAGAGTCTTCTCCCCAAGTCCTTCACACTCACAGTGACCCATAAGACCTCTGCTGACAGATGCTGCAAGCCTGGCTGGATTTAGTGCCTCCAGACAATGAAAGCAGAAGCACATTTTTCCCATCCTCATGTCCCTGGATGAGTTTTCTCTCCACCTATTGGAACTCCTTCCCCAGGGCTGGGAGCTGTCTGACAGACTGTAGGAATCAGCTTCCAGCTCAGTATGACTCCAGTCCTTACTCTGTAGCAAAGTGTAAACTGAAAAGTGTTACAACAAGAACTTGTGTGTTCCACAAGTCAATTGCAACAGCAGCTTTGGGTCTACTGGAGCAGGAAGGGCTCTGGGTGCCTTCTTCCCAGCCATCACTCACTGTGCATCATGATATAGCCCACAAGTGCATGTGGATCCACCACTTGCACAGCCCTGCAGGGCAAAGGCATGTCAGAGCAGGTGGGCAGCTGAACCCTGGTCCTGTGAAAAGGGTGTGCTGAAGTCCCTAATGAGACATGCAAAGGGTTTTCCCCCATCACACATCACTGACGAGATGGTGTAACCACTTATAAGCCCCTCAAGGTCAATTCAGACTCCAGGCTGGCAGTTTGCCCCTGTATACCACAAACTACTGAAAGGCTGTACCTGTTCTCCTGTATCTGATCAGCCTGCTCATTTCATAGAATCATTGAATGATTTGGTTTAGAGGTAATGTTTAAAGGTCATGTAGTCCAACACCCCTGCAGTGAGCAGGGATATCTACTAGTTCAGGTTGCTCAGAGCACCATCTAACCTGACCTTTAATATTTCCATGAATGGGACATCTGACTGACAAGGTCTCCCCAACACTCCCCAAGTCAAACTGCAAGGTGTGGACCAGGATGGTGAAGTCCCCCTCACTGTATGTGAATATCAGGTTCGTGACCACCTGAGGAACCTAAACATACATAAGTCCATGGCACCTGATGAGATTCATCCCAGAGTCCTGAAAGAATTGGTTGATGTAGTCACCAAGCCACTTGCCATGATATTTGAAAAGTCTTGGCAGT